>NCKU01001817.1:0-22699 GCA_003675995.1 Dinothrombium tinctorium
AAAAAATTGTTTTCGCATTTGAAAAAATTTTTGTCATTCTCAGAGAGTTCACAACACCCAAAAAATATGTTGTGGTAAGCAAAAAGTGGAGAATCAAGAATAGAGCTTTAGGAAAGAGACATAGGAAGTTTAAGAAGTCACGTTTTTGCTCAGAAAACATCATTTCGGCTAAAGTCAACTTATGAGGATTTTGTTCAGTTCCGCTCGTACACTAATCACAGCCTTTTGATGTAAGGAAGCTTTTATCCGTTAACTACAGCGTTAATGTGGACTTAGTAGTATTTTGCTGAGTCTTATGAAGTTTTTCTTACATTTCCTAATGTTTCTTAAAAGAAAAATTATGTGCATGCGTAAGAGATCATTAAGCATAAAGAAATTTTGTTTGTTCCTTGCACACTAATTATCACAGAGATTTTTTTCCATCGGCTTCTAGGATTTCACTGCTTTATTACTATTCTCAAAATTAATCGCAAAATTGAATTTAAAAGTGAAAATTTTTATTACAAAAAAGGTTTACCCATCAATACAAATACACATTAGTAGACGTACCCTTTTGTAATAAAAGAATTCAATTAAAGCTAAATAAAAATGTATTTCATAAAAATTTTTATGCACACGCCGCGCGAAAGTAAGTTTTAATCAATTAAACTCGCTCTAATCTTTTTCTTAATCACTAAAATCAAGTGTTAAGTGATATAGAGAACAAAAGTTAAAATTTTGTTTGGATTTTTGAATTCGAATGATTTAAAAATACCACATATAGGGTACTCTAGAAAAACAGAATTTAAAATAATACAACACAATGTTGAGCGATATTCATATTCTGATTTTTTACTTAAGTTTAAAACTTCGAAGAAATGCAAGAAAAAAAAAATGACAAAAATCTTTATGTTTAGCTCTAACGCATTGATATTTGAACAATTTACGCTTTCATTATTTTTTTATATCTCACAAGCTTTTTGAAAGAAAAAAACTTAAAACTTTGAGTGGAAATGAATCGAATGCAATATAAATGATTTATATTCATGTTTAAATAGCATTCATATAAGTACCTTTTTACGATGGTTTTCTTAAAAAATATGTTTTTACTGCTTTTTGCTTAAACAAAAATTTTATAATCCCAATGGTTTTGCAAAGAACCAAACATCTTTTCTTTTTTTATTTCAAACGATTTAAAAATTCTAAACAGAAAATATTGTAAAATCGTGCGCTTTTATCGGTAAATCAGAATTTAATGATCCTAAAACAATAGATAAAAACATCATCGAATATAAATCTTTATTTTCGACTTTGCTCATTAAATTTCAGATGCATTAACGATTTTTTTTATCTAATGCATTAAATTTTTTGCATAAAATAAAAACGGAGATTTATCCCAAAAGTGGATTTTTGTACGTCTGATGTTAATAAGTATTCCATTGCGATTTGTTTGCTGAATAATGTAAAAGTTTCTCCATTTAGAATAAAGTTGATTACTTGAGTGGTGATTGTTAAAAATAATTTGAAAAAACTTTAAATTTCTTCTCAATTCAAGTGAATCAAGACCAAGTAATTGTACCCGCTCACCAAAGTTTAATTTGATTGATTTTTTTCGTAAAGCAAATAATCTTATGATTCGAAAGTAATTAATAGTTCATTTGAAAAAATTTGAGCTTCTTCGAATAGACTGGTAACGAAAAATATTAAGAAACAAACTTTTGTGCAAATTTCATTCGTACAGCTTTTACAAATGAATGAGTTTTAATAATGAATTTTCAGAAAGTAGATTAAATTGTGTCTAAAATTAATTTTATTTAAACATTTCAAAAATTTAATCTTTTAGTTAAAAATTCTTTTTTGAGACTTAACTTTTAACTCTCATTTAGTTTCTAATATTCTTAATGCATTTAAGATGTAAGCAAATATACTCTAAAGAGATGATGGCTGTGAGATGATTAATAAATTAAAATACTATAAATAATTTTCACGCAATCTAGAGTATTTAGGCCGCTGCAAATGCGAAAATCATTATTCTCAACAGCGAATAGTTTCGTGAATCAGTCGAATGTATGCTAATTTACTTTCTTCAGCATTAGTTCGCGATTTTTCATTCTCTTAAAAGCGTTAATCCATTCATTTTCAGCATTCACTGATTAATGTCAAGCGTAAAAGTGCCATTAATCACCATTTCACTTTATCTTTTATATCTTATGGTAGTACTTTTTGAAAAAATCATTAAGTGACCACATTAATCTGCGTATCATATAGTAATACGTAAATCTACTATTCGCGAACAAAAGTAGCATTCAACTTTTGTTATATTTCTTTTTAATTAAGTTAGTGTTTCCAGCTAGAATGGCAATTTACAGCAATCAAATCTTTTACATCTTGATGAAAATGTATTGCCAATGCCTTCTAATGATTGATCTTATTTTACAATTTATTTAGATTTGTTTATTCATTTTGTATGTTCGATTAAAATCTTTTCAATACTTCACAATACAATTTCAGTACTTTCATATAAGAGAGAGCATCTTTGTTGCAAGCATAATTTTTGTGCGAGTTTTCTTTTGAATTTTGGCTGACTTATTTCTATTATTAAATTTTTTTGTAATTATATAAAAATCAGTTTTTAAAATCGATTGTGGCAAGTATTTCCTTCGACAAATAGTTTAACCTTTCTATTCACTGGAAATATGATTCGAGTTACAATTAAATTTACTATTTAAATCCAACTAAATCGAGCTCAGAGAGTAATCAAAATCAACAAATCAAATTGATTTAAAGAAAATAAAGAAGCTGGTAAAACCAAAAGTGTTAAAAAATTTCGGTTTTCAAGTTACATTTTATTTTTTGTCTCGAAGTACTCACAAAATTTTCGAATTTTTCGGATTTTCTCGAACATTTACGTTTTTTTTTCTTGCTCAACCAAAATTTATGAACTCTTTCGGTTGTTGAAGTAAACTAAGTGAGAGAAAAATATATAAAATGATAAAGAAAAGAGGGTTCGAGTAAAAAAAAAGCGAAAGCTGCATTTTCCATTTTGGTTGAAATCACGCTGAATGAAAGTGATGCGCGTATCGATAAGCAGTGAAAATAGGCTCAGAATTTTAAAGTAAATTCAAAAAGCTTTTCGCAAACAAATTTTCTCAAAGTGCTTTTCTCGCTTCGTTCTCCTCTTTTGCGTTTATAAAGAAAAAAAATAGTTGTTCACAAATCTAGAAACTGTAAATGACGAAAAATGAAATGATTTTCTATCTATCGAATTGCGAAGAATGAGAACTTTAGTTCACGCTAAAAAGCGATTCAATTTTTCATTTTTTCCACACAAAACAGCAGATTGCAAAATATTTCGCTCTCAGCTTCAAACTATAAACGATAAGCTTTATTTCGTTTGTGCAATGCTTTATTTTTGTATTGCACACACTGCATTATTATAATGATAAAATTGAAAAATATGTCTTTCACAAAAAATTTTTGTATATTGAAAAAAGTGAACTTCGTTCATTTGAGCGCATTACGCTTAACGATAGAAATGGATGAAGTTTTCTTTGATATCGAAATATGGAACAAAAAAAAACTTTCCTCGTTTAAAACACTTGCTCTTAAAGCTATTAATCTCGAAAAATAAATATCTTTTAGAGCAAAGGATTTATTATGCGCTATAATTATTATAAATTAAAAATTCAAAATGTAAATTTATTCACTCCGCGAATGAATCGAAACTTTTTCAAAAAGTTTTTATCCCTTAAAATCTGAGCTTGAAAAGAAATCATTTCAATTGCTTTACAGTTGTAAAAAAAAGAAGTGTGAAACTTTTACAAAAGCAGATTGCGATCGTAGATCTTTTGCAATTGTTTGATTTAGATTTTCAATTGTATGCGCTTTTTGTGTAGAATTTTCAATGATAAAAATCGTGAATAGAATCGCAGTAATCGAAAGCACTTTTCGATGTTCATTTCTTTCTTTTGCAGAGGTTTCAAATTAAATCTAATGTTCTTCTTTTCTTTCTTTCTCATGTTTAGGCAAAGAGAGGCAACGGTTATCGGTTCGTGCGTTGAACAACGGAGAGAAGCGAAATACATCGACACAAACATCGCCAGTGGTCGAAAACATTGATAATTTAACCATTTACGAATGCAATAAATTAGTGGAGACGTCATCTGCGTTTTGTGATTATCAATTGTAATTAAAATGTAAAGAGAATCACTGTCGTCTTTCTGTTATATCGTTTTCAGATGAAGTAAACTATTGTTTTATTCGAGAACAAAAGATATGAAAGCGAAAATAAAAAGAATGTTCATCGTCTATTCTTCTTCATTCTCGTTTACTAATTTAATTCATTCTCAAAATAATGATTTTGTTCACAAATTTCTCTATTGTTGCAAAACTGCACAAATGAGATCAAAATTGAACTCCTGCGCTTACCAAATACAAATAGAGTAAAAAAACTTTGCTGCAAACTTTTTTCAAAATGTAACAAAAGTTAAGCCCGATTGTCTGTTTTCTTTGCTTAACGCTGCCAAATTAGCAAAAAATCTGTGCAGCAAGTGAAAAAAAAATTAATTTTTTCTATTTGTTTGTACAAGTAATAAAAGTAAGACAAATTAAATAAACTCATCTATTGTTATTTCCTCTTTCTGCTTTTGCGACAACTACAAAATTCGCTCAGCTTACTTTATTTCTTCACCCAAGTTTGCGCTTTCATTCATCATACCACTTCAAATTACAGTGCCAAATGAGCATAGAAAAGTGAACGGCAAAAATGTAGTTTATTTAGTTAAATGGAGTAATAAGAAATTATTTGACAGATTTATACAAATGATGAAAACGAAAATTAGATTTCACCTCTAATTTCCGATTGAAATATAAATCGGAAATAAGAGGTGAAATCTCCAACAATTATTTTATAATTAGCTAATCACGAATGCACTTTATCATCGTTAAAATGTATATATAAAGCCTTATACTTATACCGAAAATAGTATTTTGTAAATCTTTACTATTGAACGCGTTAATAAGTAGTTATGTTGAGATTCCCATTGATTAACAAAAACACATATTATAAGCACATATAAAGTCAGCGATAGAATGTTTTGCGATTATTTTCATTGAACTTAGGGGGTTTTGATTGGATAAGATAGAAATACATTCTGTCATGAACGGTACTATGAAAAAATTCTTATAAAACAAATCACTCGAAAGTCAATTAAGCTGCTCATCCAAAGCATTGAAAAATAAATTAAAAAATTCTTGTTTTATAATTTTCTCCTAAAAGAGATGTGAATGAACATAAAATGTGATTTACAGTTTTAATTATGATTTTAATTATCTTAAGCCTTTTAATTTAGCAGTGACACTTCAAGTGCAGCGAATGCTTAAGTTTCACAATAGATGAGAAAGCTTGTGCATGAAAAACCCATTTGGGATTTCAGTTTATATCTATGAAATTCAATAGTGAAGTTTACATTGCTCATTATTGTACCTTGAATAAGATACACCATTTCATCTTGTTTATCGTAAAAACTAGATTAAATATTTTTTTTAATCTCAAATAAGCTACTTAAGTTTGGCAAAATTGTAGTTTTAAATCGAAAAACATACGATTTTCATCTAAATTAATGAAACCATTTTGTAATAATGCAAAAATATTAGTTTTGTTAATTAAAATGAATTTTTCCATATAATACGACAAAAGTTTTTTATTTTAAATTTAGATTAATTAAAATTACTTAAAATTATATTACTAAAAAGCATTTGTAGATGTTTCGTGAATCAAGGAGCGCACGAATTTGTTTTATATTTTTCATGCATATATACAGCAAAAGTTTTAACGATTTTTTAAATATTAATATGTATGTACGCTTCGTTGTTTAAACTAAACTCTTTCACATGACTGTTAATAAAATGCAGGAAGAAAATATCAGAAAAGACCCTGATCGGTATACTAAATAGAGGCTTTTGGGTGCCATCGGCGACTATTTCATATAAAAAGTCAAGTTTATGCCTTTTGGTCGATTTATTAAACAAAATGAACTTCAAATTTCGAAAGAAAGTTGCTAGCGCAGTCGAAATGGAAAAAGTTATAGTTACGAAATTGATAGCGTATTTCACTTCGTGAAACTCGCTAAAAATAGTTCATTACAAAGCGATTAAGTGAGAGATTGAACATGAGTTTACATTTAATAAAGGATATGTTCAACAGCATAGAAGTAATCTGCCGTAGTCACACCGCGTGTAAGCCTGTGAACGTGCTTTACTCAAGTTTATCACTGAAAATTGGCAACCACTCTCATCTGCACCACATTTTTATAAGAAATCGTTTTATACATTAGAAAGCAAAATAAAATGGTTAGAGGTAAGGCGTTTCTATAATTTTTTGATATTTCAAATTTCACTTGAAAAATTAATGAAATTTGGTAATTTTCAATTATTTAAGAATCAATTAAAATAATTTCAGAGTTTATTTGAACAAATGAGATTCTCAATGAATAATATTATCATGAGAATTATTTGAAAAAACGAAAATTTTTTGGATTCAATTGAAAATAGAATTTGTTATCACTGTTCAAATGGCAATGTTAATACATATTTATAATCTAATAGAGATCCAGTGAATTTCTCTCACATTCATAATAATTTTAGTCACATTCAGCTGTGGCTGTATTTAAATATTCTATTTTATAAAAAAAATAGACATTAAAACCCCGAGAAAATTATATATACAAAGTTAACGTTTCATCTAAGCAAATTTTTTTAATATACGTGTAAATAGATTTAAAAGAATTTTTCACTTCAAAGTTCGTAACTATTTAAGCTTTTATGCTCACATTTCCAGCTTTAATGCTTGTATTAAATTAAAACTTATCAAAAGAAGAATGATAAATGGCGCACCTTACAGCCTTTTAAATAGCAAAATTATGTACTTTTTGTTTGCTATTCTTAAAGACGAGAAAAACCATTAAAGATACAAAAAGATTTTTATTCCAATAATAAGTTGAACAAAACATTTATTATGAATATGTGAGATTTTTCTCAAATTTCGGAAGTTATTTATTAATGAAACTATTCTTTTATTGAAATTCAATGAAAAAGAACAAAGTTTTGCGCAAAGAAACTTTCATGATTAATGAAACAATTTTAAGCGTTCTTTCGAATAAAAACATAAATTTGAGTAAGTTTAAAAAGAAGGTAGTTCTCTGAATTTTTAAAAATAGTTTAACTAATAAAAAATACTTGAATACCGGACCTCATGCGTAGAAATTTCACATAAAAATGCTTTCCAAATGCATAGATTTTTTCGCTCACATTAACATTTGCATTTGATAATTTCGTTATTCAGTTTTTCTTCACTTTTTTCTTCTTTACAATATTCGATACAGTAGGCATTACACTTTTCATCTTTAGGATCACAGTGTACATTATCAAACTGCACTTTGCTCGTTGTTTTCTTCTCTTCGATCAAAGTTCTGTTAGCAAATGTTAAATTGCCTTTATAATGATGTGCGACGAAACTCCAATCGTCTTCATTCTCACCAAATGCACGATACGAGAGATACACTTAAAATAAAATTTTAATTAAATAATGCGATGATCGGTGACGTGAGAAGTTTGATGAAAGCAGCATTTGCAGTAAACTTTAGTAAGACAAAATAAAGCAAAGCTTTGCAAACGATAGCCGCTACACGCATTGCATTTTAATTAAGTGTTTTAATCGAAAAAAACCTTAGAAGAGAGTTAAGGTCCACAACTTAAAGGCATTTAGCTCCCCTGTTTTCGAATAATTACCGAATAAACAGTAGAAAATAGTTACAATGCAAATAATAGCAATCATCGAACGCTCCATTATGGCGTTTTCGTCTAACTTTTCAAATCTTCACTTTTCTCGTTCATTTTGTTTGGTACTCGTTATCAATTTACACTAAACAATATTTTTCGTTTCGCTTCACCGCAATCGTATCTCTACTATTTGCTTTCAGATAAGCGCCATAAAATTGAAAATAAACTCGACTGTAAATTCATTTCTCTTTTTTTCCGTTTCAAAAATTTCTGAGCAAACATTTCATCGCTCATTTTCTAAGAAAAATTATAAGTATGGGAAAGGAAATGTGTGCTCAATAATCATTCGTTTCTTTACCTCCTTATGAATTCAAATGCCAAGAATAAATATTCACATCTGTAATATCATTTCTGCACTTTAATTAAACTTGAAGCGGTTCTCTCTGCTTTATGCTTTAATATTTTATTTTTAAATAAGCAGAGTGTATATTTAAATTTTTTTGCTTAAAGGTAAAGAAAATTTTGAGAATTGAAATTATTTAAGTTTTTACTTTCCCAATGGCACCGTTGCAGCTTAAAACTTTGACAACGTTTCGCCCACTATCTGTTTGGCCTCGTCAGGTCCACTTCTCTTTTGAAAATGACCAGTTTCGTGTAGCTACACATATGGTGCGAATTTTCGAACGCGTTGTTAGTGTTATAGCAGTTAGAGTTGGGCAATTAAAGACAGTCGAGAGCAGAGTGGAAATAGTAAACAGTAAATTTTTGTAGAGACCGAAAAGCGTTTTGTTTATATGATCGGTCTCTACAAAATTTTGAGAATTGTGAAGATTTTTCGCCGCCTAAAAAAAATTTTTCTTTGTCCAAAACATTCCTCACTCAACGAGATATTTTCTCTGGACAAATATTTTCTTAAATTAATTTATGAAACAATTTCTTCACAAGTTTTATTCAATCTCTGCAAATTCGAATATTTGAAATACTATGATTAAGTTTTTAAGTAAATTTTGGTTAACTAAACAAATCAAATTCCAGAATATGACAACTGCAGCTAAATTTTATCATTCACAAAAGAAAACAATTGTAAACACATTCTAAAATGTTTTTATTCTCTATAAACACTATACATATAACGTCGTTTTAAACCATAAAAAAAAAATATGAAAACTTAATTACAAGTGATCATTTAAAAGAAAATTGACAAAAGATATCGTTAAGTAAAAATTTAGCATAAAACGCTATGAGTGGGCTCTGCATTTGCCTTCAACTCAAAATATATCTGATACAGAACGATACAGAAAGTAAGTGCACCAGCCATTATAAGGATAATTGCTATTGTGATGAACGCATTTTTTATCCAACGTTTAAGTTTTTGCTCTCTTCTAGCGATTGCAATCAGACAAAGACTCGGAAATACGAAAACATTCGCCGATGCCAATGAGCCTAAAAATTCAATAACGACACCAATATTGGGTGTAAGTATCGCCAATACAAGCGTTGTCGTAAACCAAACGGTCGTTATGATAATGCGACGCTTTTTCTCACCAGTTATGAATTGTTCTGCTGATAATCGAGCAAATTCAGCGTAGAGACCATCCAAAGCACCACTTTTACAAGTAAGAATTGTTAAAACAAGACAAAAAATTATTTATTCTAACCGGCCGCAAAATATCATCGATGGATATGTGGTGATCATCTTTACAATTAAAGCAACAACGCCGACCAAAACAACAGGATCATTTGAATCATACGATTGCATTATGTCAGGCGCAATTTTTACTCCGAACGTTAAATACCCTGTTGTTCCAGCCATGCAATATAGAGCGAACAATAAACTTAATGCAAGTGCAGTTGATTTGCAAAAACTTTTTATGGTTCTGTCTGCCATACAAGAATACACCGGAATAACGATCTCGTGGCACTGTTAAATTAGAGATTAATTTTATTTAAGTGAAATGCACAAAATACCTGATAAGCAAATGTAAAAACAGGTATAATTGCAAAAAAAGTGATCGGTTTTTCTGGGCTAAGAAATGGATATAAATTAATTATTCAGAAACAACGAATTACTTACCTTGTCCTCACAACAACATTTTCAGGTCGTAATTTAATGTATTCGTATACGTTAATAAATACAACGTAGAGCATAGCGAATACTCCGAGTACGCTAAAGAGAAAATCTTTATTAAAACACAAATCCTCTTTCGTTTTCATGCATTTTTATTTTTATTATTTTTTTTTCTGACAGCTATAAAGGAATGATGTATTGTATAAATATAAGTTCAAGAGAAAAATGCGTCTGTATAAATGTAAAGTATTATAATATTGAGCTTTATGCAAAATTAGAAAGAATCTAATGCAAACCATAATTATTCCTTAATAAAGGATTAGATTTTGATAACCTCTTTTTAGATTCCCCAATAAGTGTGACTTAAATAATTGCAATGGTTAATATAGTTTTAATTGCTTTTTAAAATGTTACAAAATATGTTTTTTTTCATTCAGGGTATTTACCTATATAGAGTGAAATTAATTGAAAAGATTTTGGTCTATATGGTTTGATTGCTTATGGAAATATCTTATTTATAAATAATTATAGCAATAATTACCCTGCATATCTCAGAAAATCAAGTCGCTGAAAATAGCACATCGGAAGTATCAAAACAATTGCTGTTATCGCAATGGTAAAACGTCGATCGATAAACCAGTGACATTGGTCGAACAATGTGATTGCAACTGAAAACAAAAACACATTCTGTCAACTAAAGAAACGAAAATAAAAATATTTAATGAACTGAGCTCATGAGAAGTTTTAAGTTCAATTTGAGTGCAATTATTGCATGAGTTTGAATCGATCGACTTCGAGAGGAGCGAAACACTCACTTCTATCAAATTGATCTCCGATTATGATCAAAAAAGCAACGCAAACACCGTAACAGGTTAACATAATGGACGAAGCGGCTAATTGCTGCGCCCGTTTGCCACACATTGACATTAGAACGTCGTGATAAGTGTTGTCTTTGTTGTAGTTTGAAGCATAAACGAGAATTATCATTGTTGAGACCAAAATAATCATTAAAAACTGCATAAGTAAAAAGAAGAGTGAGTTTCTTTCAAAACGGGCGAAAGTTTAAAATTTTGAAAAGTTTGCAAAACTTTGAGCACTCACGAGTTGCGCGCCGGTGGCGATGGCGACGCCGCCGATCTTGTCGTAAGCCGATGGGTAGTTGAGGACGCCGGCGCCGAGCGCACAATTCACCAGAAGAAATGCGGCCACTTTCCAACTGATCCCTGCGTTTTGAGCGTTCGTTAAATTCCGCTTTCAAATATGATTACGCCTGCATTCAGCGTCGCACAGGATTTCGGCTTCCTCTACGTTCACATTAAAGCGCCGTTCGCCAAAATTGGCGACACTGAAATCGACTTTTTCGAAAAGCAATTTCGCTTCTTTTCAAAGCCTTACTTCTTGCGGTTTGTGCTCTCGCACGTTGTTTCACTCTTATCGCGCTTCTCTCTTTTTTTACAGCCTCTCTCTGCCTGCAAACGTGGTGCAAAACGGCAACGAAACCGTCACTTGGGATGCGGACAGTAATACTTTTTGCGTTAAACTACCGAAACTTAATGAGGGCGAACATTTCGAAGATTTGGATATGATAACGAAACTTTTGACCGTCTCTGATGATATGAAAATGAAAACTTTTTTAGCGCCCAAAGTTGAAGTTAGCGATTCTTGCGAAAAGAATGATTGCGAATGCGATGAGGAAGAGTACGATTGGCATTTCGAGCAAAAACAGTGGACAGAAAGTGATCAGCTCTCGCTTAATGGTGAGAAATACGGATTTGCAAACAACTATACGGGTGTATTTGCGAGGTTTGGTGAAGAATTACATTCTTTAGTCGATATACGAGATCCTGAAAAAAAGACTATTCTAGAAAGGCGCGCAGAACGAATTGCGACCGAAACGGCTCAATTCAGTGATGATCATTATCTCGCCGACTTGTATGAACAACAAGAACTCATTCTTAATCTTATTAGTTTCAGACCTTTTTGGGAGAAAGAAAAATGTAATGATGAATTTACAGAAGACGAAGTTTTTAGATTAAAAAATTTGCCAAAAAAACAATTTATGATAGATAGAAATACGAAATATCATTTGCTTCTCGGCTTGGTTGATATATTGTTCGCATTCGCGTTCGAAACTAGAGTAACAGAAGAAGAATTTAACGTTGAATCGGGATGGACCATTACAAAACTAAGTTCAACGTTGTCTTGGTTTGAAATACACGATTCGTTAAAAGATGCAGTAATTGCTTCACTCCGCCGATCACTTTGCTATCCGCTTTACAGGAATTGGGATTTATCTATTAAAGTATTGAATGATGTTGCAACTATAATTGATAGAGGAAAACGTGTTGTTTTGAAATGTTTTTTACATATTCATAAAATTTTAAATGAAAGTGGTGATTCAAGATATATATTTAACGATCTTTATATAACTGATTATTGTGTTTGGCTTCAGGCCGTAAAAGCAGCAACTTTTGAATCGCTTGCAGCAGCTTTAAAAAGGGTTGAAGTAACCAAAGAGTGCCTCAATTTGGATTTAACTTTGTTGGAAAAGGCTTCGCTTTTAGCATTGGAAGAGAAAAATAATGCGGACAAAGACGAGGCTGTTTGTCGTTTGAGCAACATACATATCAGCCAAAAGAATGATAGAAATAAAGTTGACGAGGAAGATTCCTCTTCATTTACATCAACTGATTCTAATGAGAGTAGTAATAGCTCTAGTAATAGTAGTGCTGAATTGGACAGCGATGATTACGACTCAGACACAGAAAATTCTAGTGATTTAAGCGGAGAAAGTTCGAGTGAAAACACTGATATGGACTTGAATACTGACGCATGTAAAAGATATGAAAGAAGTCGTTGACAATAAATTTTGTAAATTTTTGTTAAAGAAAAACAAACCTCCTGTTACAGCATCATTACTTCCTTTTTCCTCTTCAAGCCTACCATTAGTAAAACGAGAAGCTTTTTTGTCTAATAAAGGGACCTTTTCATTTTCTTCTGTTATAGGACTCGCCCATTCCAAACAATTACTGAAACGTTTTCAATAATTCATTGGAATTCAAATCACTTTTTTACAACTCGATACTCTTACCTTCGATTTATTTTCACTGAACCATGTCTTAATTGGTCATTTACGCTCGTCGAAAGTGTTTGCCACGAAATATGAGCAGGGAAATCGAGACTAGAGCTAAAGCTTTCATGAATAAAATTTTGTGAACTTTGTCGTCTTCTATGAGATGAATGATGCGATGAATGGTGAGACCCATTGCGTGGTTGAGAATCAACTATCACATCCATAGCGAATATTAAAAAGCGATTTTTACACCGCTTTTAATTCACAAACTTGTTTAAACTGGCAATTCGAAAAACACAAGTGAACTCAATTGCGTCTGTAAACGAAATCGACGCAGTTAAAAGAAAATTGTTAACAAAACTTCTATTTTCGTTCGATTGCTGAATTTAAAATGAAGTGTTGACTATAATATTCATCGTGAACTCTGTGTGTTCTTGATTGGAACAGCTCTGAGAGTCTTTCTTCCCATTAAAGGAGGAGACAAATACAGCACCCGCTTCAATGTTTGGCGATAATTTACATTGAATATACCGGTTTTATATGGATAAGATAGCAAAACATTCTGGAAGAAGCTGTACACGATAATCAAAGAAAAGAAAATATTTCCTTGATCATAGTCCATTGATCTCATTAAGCCACGAGTGAAGAATATGATATCGCTTGATTGTAAGTGAGTAAAATTTTAATTCTCAATTTGCTTCTTGTATTAGATATATACATATACGTTCAGTTTAACTGTCGATGTGATAATGAAACTGATAGTATTTACATTTCTGACAATGGTGATTTACTTATTTCATCGTTGTTTTACACAGTGTACAAGTTTGAATTTTACGAAATATTTTCCTTTGATTTCATTTCTATAATCCTCGCTCTTATCTCTACATCGTATATTCAAATGTTTAAATTCACGAAAGATTAACATTATCTCATTAAAACTATTCGCTTTGGTTTCGCTGAAAGCATTTTCATAATGCAGAGCGAAGTTTAGTGATAATTTGTTTTTAACTGAATTCTTCTGAAAAGAACTTCTATTTTATTAAATCGAAGCATTTGAAAAATGGAAAAACATTTCGCTTGAATTTTCCTTAAAAAATAATCTCTTTAAAGACGCTATGATAAGATCGAAGATCAACAAGTGACAAGTAAAAGTAAACTTTGCTCGAGAATATTTACTTTTTATTCTCACTTAAGAAAAACAGCAGAATTCAAGGGTACTTAACTGCGATTACCAAATGCGCCTTATTCTATTAATCTTTTATTAATCTCATTTGCGTCTCCACTTTGTTCTCTTGTCAACACTCCCTATGTTAGAACGCAATTTCTGAAATACATTACGTTTGAGTTTTCATTTCAATACTAAAGTTTGAAAAGTTGTAATTGGTATAGAATTTTGCTATCAACCTTTGAGGGAGCATCGATTTTGATCAAGAGGCTAATCACAGAATTTTAGTCGCTTATTCTCAAAAAGCTAATGCTTGATGTCTTCGATAAATTCTCATTGTTTGCTATTGAAAGGGCTTTGCAATTGAGTTTCAGTGCTTAATTCAATGCTCTTTGTGCAATCTTTTGGAGACGAGATGTCGGCTTAATCTTAAGACACGTGTTAAAAAGTCTACTTAATTTCCTTAGAAACCACCCTATTTATGGATTTGTCTCACTTTTATTTATTTTACACACAGTTGATAGAAGATATAGAAATAAATTGATCCAAATTCATTGGTCTACGTGAACTTTTTCTTTTAACGCGAAACATTTCACGTCTCAATAACGATAAAGTCATAAATTTTTAATTTAAAAAAAAGCTTTCAATGCACTTATATCATTGCTAGAAAGCGGAATAACATTTCCTTTCATAAGAAACTATTTCATGACATAAAAGCTTATTTTTATTTTAAATTTATAAATTCAACTTTTTCATTTTTAATTGCACGAAACGTTTTTATGCGAAAAATTAACAATTGACAGATATGGAAGTTTTAAATAGCAAAATGATTGGCAAAAAGATTGGGCAATATTTCATAAGCCCGTTATGTACTATCGGGAGTAGAAAAGATTTGCACTGAACAAAATTTCGTAATGCGAACAAAATAAGAAACATTTTTAAGAGAAGTAAAAGAAAAAGGATAATCTTTCAACTTTTTTCATACTCAGCAAAATTTTTTGAAAAGTTAATATAAGAATAAGTTAAGTACTTTGTAGTTTTTAAACATTTATCTTTTTAAGCGGAAGATGAGATAATTTGAAAAAATTTAATGCTACCGATCTCCGCTTTTTGTATTAACTCAATTGAGTCTTTTACACTGCTCTTCAAAACTAGTTGAAATATTATCGATTTTTAAATTATTCTGAAAAAGTTCGAAAAGTAGCTAAATCTCAGCTTTCTATTTTTTATAAACTTAAAACTTTAATTTAAAATCATTTTTGAAATAGTTAAAAAAAATTAGAAAAAACTTATCATATGTAATTATTATGTTCAATTCTTAATTTTTCATATTGAACTACCAAAAAATGAGCTTAAATGCATAAATATTTAATTTTTAAATCGCATAAAATTCCGCTCTTTTATTACCATTTATTAATCACACTGAAATTGCTCGTTTTCAGCAATTCATTGACGACACTCGAATTCAAAACGAAGCAAAATTTTTGTTATCTTATTCTGATCACAAATTAATGGTTTTCATGCGAAAACTTTCACAAAAGAAAGCGATAAATTAAGTGAAATGAAAAACTTCTCTGCATTTTGACACCAATCAGACTGGAATCTTATTTGGTCATTAATTTTCCTTACCATCAAACTAGTTTAAAATACTATTAATATCTACAGTTTTGTTCAAATTAATTTGCTACCTCTGCCATTCAGAAGCATTTTTTTTTTAAATGTATTTCTATTGATAAGATAGTAAATTAATTTGATTGAAGTTGTTTTACTTAATAAGATGTGTTCATGAAGTTATTTTTCCTCAAAAGTTCAGAAAAGTAATTAACATACTGCGGACTTTTATGCAATGAAAATTTGTAATGTTTGAATTAACGCGATTTAATTTATTGAAATTTCGCAAAATAATTCAATAGAAAATTTAAAATGCAAAGATTTTAAATCTAGAGAAGCACATTTGTTGTTAATTTTTACTTAAAAACTAATGAAATTTTTAACTTTTCAACAAATAAAAGTTTCATTCATTCAATCAAAAGATTAAAAAATAAAAGGGCGTAACTCCTTAGAGCATTGAATCGTAACAAATCAATCAATATTTAAAAATGCAATTCATTAAATATTTTCTTTTTTTTATAATTCAACTTTTTTTTTCAAAGTATGATCGATTTGAATTCATCTTATGTTAAAATAGTTGTCAAAACTAAAATTTTTATTTCACAAAAGTTAAACTATTGTACTTTCATTTGGTTTTATATTATTGTTTTGAAGAAAATAATACAAATTATAAGTTTCGGGCATTTTGAACGGCTAATTTCTTTTCATCTCATGTGATATATTTTTTGAGCTTATACATTCGTTCGACTTTTAGTAGTTAGAAAATTAAAGTTTAAATGATGTAACAGCCTTTAACTTCTTTTTAAACACGTTTAAGTTATCTTTAAAGATTAGTAAATCTCCTACCTTTTGACGTATAATGAAACGTCGAGGAAAAATTTCTTAATTCGAGAAGATTCTATTTGTTATTACATCAAGTTAGCTCTTGCGATTTTTTTAATGATAAGGCCAGATTAAATGCTTGTGATCGTTAATGAATTGTAAGCTCCAATATTTACATATGTTGTAAGAAGTGACATCGAAAAAACGGAATCTTATTGCAGGGGAGAATATGTTTTGCTAGGTCTAAAAATCTTTATCATGTTTTTGAAATTAGGATTGATAAAAAATGCGTCAGAGAATCATTGCTTTCTAATAGTGCAATTATTTTTTTTAATATTCACTAGAAAGTAAAAAAGTAAAAGCAAAATTTTTGATTTGAACATTTAATTATGAAAGTCACAATATTTTTGACGTTTATTAAATCGTCAACAATTTTTTCGACTTCTTATTCCATTTGAATTTTTTTTTTCTCTATTTTATCTCTTTTTTTTCTTCATTTTTGCTTTTTTACTCGGTTGTTAACTGTTTTTTTTTCGTTCTACTAACATTGATAATTCGAGTTAAAGGAATTAGAATCAATGATTTATTATAGTTTTATAAGTGTTTGACATTATATCAACAAATAAGATTGAGCATACTAAAATTCAAAGTTTTTTCATGGTTTTAGCTTATTTTAGCTTAAAAAGAATCATTTTCTTGAAGTTAATGCACCGTTCTGAGTATAATACGTTTAGTTATGTACGCAATGTTTCGAGTGGAGCAAAACTTTTTGTTTGCATTGACTCTTTTTTAAGAGCAGTACAAGTAAAAATTTTCACAACACACGAAAAAAGTCTGGAGTGATATTAATCAATGGTTTAAACTTCGTTTTTATTGTAGTCATTTAAAAGTAAATTATTGCTATGACAATTTGAGTTGTTTTAGAATACTGAAGAATTGTTGCAATGAATATTATTAACTTTTTATCGAAGATTTTAGTAGTTGCTAACGTTAAAATGTTTATCATTTTTAGTTATCTCTTCGTAAACTTTATATTATCGAGCATTTGTTTAATGAGCATCTGTTAAAAATTCTATTACGAATGCTTCAACCTCGACCCTTTTTGAACTAGACAAAATTTTCATTCAATCAATGTGCATGCAAAACGAACAAAATTTAGAATTTACCTCATCATTAAAGATCGTGAAACTTTTCTTAAATCTTGAAGCTTAACTAGTTCAGCCACTTTTTGAAGCTCGGCTTCGTGCTTAATTAAAGATCAAATTTTATTTTATTTTTGTTTCTTGAACTTAAAGAATTAAAAATAAAAGTAAAAGCATGAAAAATTAAGGCTTTCTAGCATGAGTCTTCTTTTTAGCTTTCTAGCATTTGCAGTTAAATCAAACTTAATAACCAATGAATTTTTCAAGTTCAACAAACAATAATTTCTACTTTTTTTAATTGTCAAACATTTTTTATCTGATTTACCAAGCTGTTGTATTACCTTTAAAAACAAGAAAAAATATTTTAATGTATGCAAAAGTTAAAATTCTTAAAACAAATACAACGGATAAACAAAAAACCTTCTAAGAAATTGTGAACACTTTTTTATTTCACTCAATTAGCTTTAAATAATAGGTCATAATCTGGGCTTGCAGACTCGTGGCTACATTAATTTACTATCTTTTACCTTTAAAACTTTGATTGTCAATGAAAAAGATAACATATTAATATTGCCACGAGTGTATTAACTCTTCAATCACGTTTTCTACGTATTTCCTATTTATCTCTTTGATAGCTTCCTATCATTTAATACAAATATTTATCGCCTTCTTTACTCACGATTTTCGTGATATTTTTTAGCTGATGTTCTCTTTTTTTGTAAAAATGTTCATTTAATTTATGTTATCTTAATAAATAACAGTAAATCTTAGCTTCCACTATGCTTGATTCTCAACTCTGCTTGTCAATTAACATTCAGAAAATTATGAAATGTTAAATTTATTATTGCACTATTTTGATGAGAGTAATTAACAATTGAATGAATTTATTCCGAAAGGGCCTATCTAATAATGTGTGCATTGTTGGATAGGCCCTTTCGGAATAAATTCATTCAATTCTTAATTCTAATAAATTTCGAATTGTACAATGGAGGTGTGTACAAGACGAAATTTAAGTCACGGTCATGTCACATTCGCGGTTTCACTTTTTCACTACTTTTAGCGTTAAACAGTTAAAAAATGTTTTTAGTAGAGCAATAAATGTACTTTGAAACTTGACGCAACTGCGAAAATCGTGAAAACCTTAAAAAACCGCATTCGCACGTTCACGTCGCATTCACGCTCTTACATCGACATGGCACGTGCACAGCTTTATTATAGAGGAAAAAGCAGATAATGCGAGCACTCTCCACTGCTTATTATTAAAATTCTTATCATATCATAAAAAGAGTGCAACACTTTCAAACGCTCATTCCTTTGAAATGAGATCAAAATTCAGTTAATTGTGTTAAATGATAATTATTTACGAAACGCATTTATCATTTTTTTAAATTCAAAAATAATAAAAAAAAATTGCGCAAGAATTTTCAAAAAGTTGGTATTGTAAACGTATCAGAAAAAGCGATAAAATTGTTTCACGAGTAATTATAATTTAAAATAATGAATCTGAATTTTAATTAAATGATTTTAAAGGTTTAAGTGTTTGAAAGTTTAGCGTTCATTTTGGGATGTACAGTTCGCGAAATGAGCTAATGCTTCAATGTAAAACTCTTCAATTTGATATCAATCCTCAAAAAACAAAATTTATGTGGCCTCAAATTAGGAAACTTAAAATATTTGCTGTTTTTGCTGATATTTTGTTTAGCTGTTTTCTTTTGCACTAAATCGAAAATGATTTAGTAAGTTGAATAATACAATCACTTAAAAATTTTGAAAATGATTAAAAACAAACAGAATATTTTTATCAAAAGTGAAGAAGTGAAATGAATATGATTTTGAACATATTTGAGATTTTTGCTTCAGTTAATATCGAAAATGATTAAATTAAAGCTAGACGCTTTCTTGTTTTAAAAATGATAAAATGTTTTTAATGAGAGTTTTAAGAATTTCTAGATATCAATGTTTACATTTTGTCTGACTTTAAATTTATATGAAAGGTCAAAGCCGATACCTAAAAGTATAAACGATTAAAACTTTTTGAGTTTTTTTCTTTTAATTGATCACAAAGTAAAACTTTGAATTTTTTTTCTTGATAAATATACTTCCCTTTAGTTTTTATCAGAAAATAAATTGTGATTAACTTGTTAATGTTAATCTAACTTTGTCCGCTTCACCTTTCGTCCCTCATTATCATCCTATTCTCTACCCACTCAATTCTGAAATGCACGAGTTAAAACAACTTATGCTTCCTTTTCCGATCTAAAAAAAAATGCTTGCAGCTATCTAAACCTCTTCAATTATTTTCATCAAATGGCCATTAAACTTAAAAAGGCAATCTTGCTTATTAAAAAAATTCAATGAGGTATCAGAAAAGTTTCACTGTGATTAAAACACTTTCGATAAGTTATACAAATTTGTGTGTGCAGCTTTCGTCAAATTCGCTTTCCTCACTTCACAAACAATGAAGCTTCTATTTAAGTGATAGCAAATATTTTTCGGTAGCTTTACATTGATTTGTTTTTCATATAATTTTTAAACTCAGAACCCTGAGTGAACACTTCGATTGAAGTAAATTATAAAGTATAATAAAATGCAGCTTATAAAGAAACACTTTGAATGAGAGTTGAATAGCTTCGTTTCAAAAAGAAAGAAGTGTAAAAACAAAATTTCATAATAATTATTCCACTAGTCGCAGGTTTTGACCATAAAAATACGGAACGACCAGAAGGCACAAGTGAACATCGATTATATTCGTGATAAAAGAACACTTGTAATTGATCATAAAGATTTTTTTAGTTTATAAGTTCTTTCGATGTTATGCTGGTAGACAACGCCTTCGAGACTTGTTCATGTTCTTTTTTTCATTAACTTTATTGATAAAGATGGAAGAGAAAACTTTCCTTTTTATTTCGTTAAAAAATTTAAATTATATCGCGAATCGAAAAATTTCGGGGTGAAAATTATTTAAACGAGTTGAAATAGCGTAAGTTCAAAAGTGCCTTAATCTTAATATTTTAAGTCGCTAAAGCTCGAAACTTTCGCTGTATATCAAGAGTTTTATTGAACTTCTTGCTCAAAAAAATTCAATAATCATGCTCACCATGTTATTTACTTCACCTTTTTTACTTCCAAATTTAAAAACATTCAATTGAAAATTAATAAATGCTTGAATTGGTTTTTCTAGTTATTTTTACGTGAAAACGTTTTCTCTTTCCTTGTTTATTATAAATGAAAGCTGAAACTGATTCGAAACTTTTCGATAAAAATCCAGAAACGCTAAAGCCAAACCAAAATCCAAGCATACTACATACGTAAATGAAATAATTGCCAAAATTTAAATAAGGTTGGAAAATGTTCACTAAATCTGGCTCCAAAGGAGGTGTTAGAACAAATTCCGATTTTTTTGCTTGCGATAGCACGGATGGTCTTAGCCTATTCACGATATAATGAATTTGCTTGCAGTCGGGTCGTTCGATAAGTGAATTGCAATGTCGATTTATGATCAAAAGTGTTTCTTGATAAGTTATTTCATTCTCTTTATTGCAATATTCGAACAGACGACCATCGTATGAGAAGTTCAAGAGCGACATCCGAAAAGTGCAGTTAAAAAGTTTCAAAGATAATTGATTTTTGCAATCATCAAATTTATGTGCTCGAGATTGAAAGCCTTCCTCATTGTAATTTTTACAATTAGTTTCATATGGAGGTGGAAGCAGTATATTGTGAAATTTTTTATATTCAAATAGGTGAATCTTGGGTTTTTTATTGCATCTTATGATTTGATAACTTAAACCATTTCCAGCATTAAAAGGATACGTTTTTGCGGAATGCACAGATAGGAAAATCGCTCCGATTTTAGAGAAAATACTCTGATCAATTGAAAATACGAGCAATTCATTTGATCTCTCGTTGTTTTGAATATAATTTCGTTCCGAGATGACATTTTCGTAATTCACGCATGAAATCGTATAGCAAAGAAAAGGCTCGTTTAGATATCTTCTTACATCACACGAAGTTTGACTTTTCTTCGGTGATAAATTTTTGTCAATGTGAATATCTTCTATAATCGATTCGTTAAAAGTGACGTCAAGTAGCTGTTTGATACTTTGAAATATCTCGCTAAAACTGAAACTCTTTCAGACCTTGTCGATTGCTGCTTCATCTCGCTCTCAAACGACCGATATTTTTTTGCTATTTCATCTATTTTTAGTAATCTGTAGATCGGGCTGCAAATGCTTATATCAGGAAAGGTCATTTCATTTTTCTCTTTAATCTCCATAAACGTGATCACTTTTTTACTTAAATACTGGTCTGTTGTGATAATCAGGTTAATAGAAAAAGCAATGAAAGAAATAAATTTCACGAGGCATTTCAATCTGCTAATTTTTTCACGACGGTGGATTGATCCGGCCATTTAATGAAAATTCATTTTTGACCACTCACCTAAACTTAATTGAAAGCGACTTAAAGCTTAAATAAAAATCACACTTACTCGAATGTATCTTATTCCATCTTTTGTCATTCTTTTTGATTACATTTTTCAGTTTTAAACTCTTATATACACTGTTACATTCAAACAACTAATGTAGCTCGTAATATTTCTTCATTTTGAAAATATTTGTCAGTTTTGTTGACATTTTGAACTAACAAATAAATTCAATGAGGAGATCTTATTTTTACATTTTTACAAAATAAATTTTGTCGACTAGAAATCAAAGCCTTTTTTTGATGCACAAAAGCCATTAAAATTCGATAAAACGTCAACTCTATTTAAAAGAAAGAATCTCAAATTTGAAATATTGAATAAGTCTGTTTTTTCACGCTTAGTGAAAAAGTTCAGTGATAGCAAAAAGTAAAGTTTTGTAATACAATGGGTTCTCCCTGTTGCGGTTTATTATTATTTTTTTCCATTTTTATAATAGTATTCAACTATTCAGATCTAAAGTTTTTTTTATTACTCAACGATTCATTTTTTCTTTGAAAAATTTGATTTCCTGAAATAATTTTGTCGAATGTTGTTAACAGTTTTAATATAATTTTTTCTATAGACATATAGTAGGTAC
>NCKU01001818.1:0-22683 GCA_003675995.1 Dinothrombium tinctorium
TATTCAATTTTAAACGATCATTTGCATGCCGATATTCACAAAATTTTATTTGAAATAACATTTGCTACACTTTTTCAGATCAGAGATAAATTTTCTCAAATTTATTGCACAAACAAACGAAATCTGCGAAAGGTTGGTATCGAAATTCAAGGCTTAAAAATCATCGTTTCAACTTATATAACATGCAATCCTAGTGCAATCAATACGATTGACACAATTCACCATCAATGTAAAGTTTGTTTAGTCGAAAATATTTTTTGATTGAACTTTTGCTTTGCTATTTACACTCTTTTAAGCTTTCTTCAGTCGTTTGCCGCACTCAAAACAGCAACGAAATGTTTTCAATTGTTTGGTTTTCACTATTTGTTTACTCTCAACATGAAATTTATTTACCATTTATATTATTATTATAATCATTTAATATTAAAGTTCACAAAATCAATAAAGTGGATGAAAATCGAAGCTTCAATGCGGTGAATTTCGCAATTTGCTTTGGCAGGCCCGAAGTAGTCAAATGCCAAAATTGGTGCAATTGCTGCTGAAAGAGGATGCCGCAAAGTTCACCGTTGCATCATTTGGCGAACACTTCAAGGTTCAGGATTCCTTAAATGGATCACCAGACCAACAATGATGCTCACTGAAACACACAAGAAGCTCGATTGATGCCAAAAAGCAACCACATTTAATGTATCTTCATTGGTGCCTAAGTACCTTCGACCAAATGAGTTGGCTGTGTTTAGATACACTTTTGATTTCAAATGCAACTAAATTTATTCTTTATCTTGGTACAAAGATAATTTTGTATTATATCGCTGTCAACCGTGGAAAGTGAAACAATGTTTATGACGTGGAGGGCTTGCAACATTTCAATGTAAGTTTTTAAATATAAAAGCAAAAATTTTTTAAACTTATGCAGCGTTTTGATCTGGATTGTGGTGCAATTCGATCGAATGTAATTACAGTGAACGCCAAAACAATTCCCCACCCCAAATGCGCATATGCATGCTAGAGTGGGGAATTGTTTTGTCATTTACTGTACAAGGGATGAGATTTTTAAGAATGTCCTTATTTTGAAAAAGTGTGCCAATAAACTAGAAGCAATATAAACATCATAGGTAGAAAAAATGTTTTAAATTTAATTTTTAAATTTAGTTGTCCCAAAAATCTTAAAAATCCCACTTTTTCCCAAATTGTCTCAACTTTTATTAATTTTCATACTTTTTCTTGTAAATCAGTAATATAAAATGTTTCTCATTAAAAAGTTTGATTGCCCATCAAAATCAATTCTTCCCATCTAAAATCGTTCTCATTATTCAAGTGTAATTATTAAAAAGATCATTCAGTCATAATTTTCGGTGAAAAATAGTTTCATAAATAATGAGCACATTTATATTCATAATGATATACACATAATGTTCATTTAAAAATGGAAGTTCTCCATAATGAAGTGATTAAAAAAATTTAATTCCAAATGTATTTTCATTATATTTGTGAGGCGTTTATTTTTTAAATACAACTTTGATTTAAACAAAGTTAACCTCATTAAAATAACGTTCGTTTAAAGTTTGCGCGCTTTCGTTCGACTAGCGTTCGGCGAATGCGGCTTCGAAACGCCGAAATCGGCTTGTTTTGAAAGCGGCGTTTAGATTATCGCTAAATACACGTTTCTTAACTCTAAATCGAACTCTTCTTTAATTTATTTTAAATTTTTGCATTTTTCGCGAATTTAAATGAAAGCGAAACTTTTTTTATTCGCTTTTTTACTCACGCTTTTCTTTAAACGCTCGAAATTGTCCGAAGTTTTGCGGCCGCACGGCGTGCCGTTAGCGAGTACGTGTATTTGTGCGCTCATTGTTTGTTTGTCCGTTTTCAATTCTTGATTGACTTTAATCCCGAAACGTGCGCTTATTTTTGCAGAAAAGACGCTTTACGATCCGAGCAAAGACTTCACTTGTTTCGATGGTTCGATCACCATTCCGTTTCGATTCGTGAACGACGATTATTGCGATTGCGGAGACGGTAGCGATGAACCGGGAACCTCTGCTTGCACCGACTGTTTGTTTCACTGCTCCAACGTCGGCCACGTTCCGATGGATATTCCCTCGTCAAGGGTCAACGATGGCATTTGCGGTTTGCGCTTTGTCCGAATATTTGCATCTTTTTCTTATTTCTCTTTCTTCTTTATTTGCAGATTGCTGTGATACTAGCGATGAGTACAACAGTACTGCACAATGCGTTAACAACTGTTTAATATTGGGCGAAGCCGCGAGAGAAGAACAGAGACGACAGCAGGAGGTGTTCGAAAGAGGTGCAGCTATTCGAGACGAGTTCATTAAAGAAGCGAAGAACGAAATTGCAGAATGTGAAATGAAACTGCAGACTTTGCGTAAAGAAATTGCAGTATTGGAAGCTATCAAAAATGAAAAGTTAGCGTTGAAAAAGACTGCCGAAGAAAAGGAAAGAATCGCGATCGAGAAACACAAGCTCAAAGTAGATGAAAGCAATAAAGCGCGAACCGAAGAAGAAATCGCTGAAGCTGCAAAAGTTAGTGCCTGTTTTTTAATTAAAATTAAAAAATTGTCTTATCTCTAGGAGGACCAAAAATTGGCTGAAGCTGCTTTTATTGATTTAGATACGGACGGAGATGAAAAAATCCACTTTACCGAATTAAAACCACATCTAAGATTCGATCAGAATAAAGACGGAGAGGTTTCAGACGATGAAGCAAAATTCTTTCTTCACATGAAAGAAGAAATGGATCTGGATGAATTTATTTCTGTCGGATGGGTCATAATGAAACCGTATTATTTCGCAGGGAGAGACGTGAGTGATTTTAGTTACTGATTGGTGTATTAAGATATTTTGCCTGTAGACCTCAAGCATGAGACCTCCAAAATTAAGAACCCCCAAACCTGCCGATATTCCAGATTTATCTGACTCAGATTTACCATCAGAATTGACAGAACCATCTACTAATACTGAAGAATCTGGATCCGATGATAGAGATGTAATTTTGCATATCGAAAAACTGACATAATATTTCAATAATTTCCAGGTTGATTATGAAGAAGATTCTAAAGTTCCTCCGTTCTCACCAAAACCCACTGAAGAAACACCGTCCGTGCCTTATGACGAAGAAACGCAAAAATTAGTTGATATTGCTAAAAGAGCTCGCGAAGAGTATTCAGATGCTGAGAGTAAATATCAGGATCTTTTAACAAAGATTCGTGAGTTAGAAGTTACTCTTGAAACTGATTATGGTCCCGAAAAAGAATTTATGGCATTGCGTAATCGCTGCTTTGAACTCTCCGAACGTCAATACGTTTATAAACTTTGTCCATTCGACAAAGCATCGCAAAAATCTATCGGCGATTCATCATCTGAAGTCAGTTTGGGTCGTTGGGGTAAATGGACCGGACCTGAAGACAACAAGTATCAGTCGATGAAATTTGAAGGCGGTGCGGGTTGTTGGAATGGACCAGAGAGATCTGTGGAGATTTTTCTCAATTGTGCAGATAGGAATGCTTTGCTAACTGCCAGTGAACCAGCGCGTTGCGAATATAAGTTTGAATTTCAAACTCCTGCAATGTGCGTTAGAGCTGTTGAAAAAGAACCTGAACATGAACACACAGAACTTTAGTCCTTATTTATGCGATCCAATTACGAAGATTCCACCTTTGTCAAATAATCAATTATTGTGTAAATATTTCTTGCTGACTGATCATTATTTCACCACCTTTTCTCGTAAAATTGGCAATTTCAAAATAAGCAATGCAATAGTTGATTATGTGGCAGCATTCCGTTTTTTCTTTGTTCAAAGAAAATAAACTTTTCACGAGTCTATATTTAAAAATCAATTCGGATTAATCAATTAATTATTCACTCAAAATCTTAATGAAAATTTAAGCTTAAACTCAGCGCAGTTAGCCGAATTTTCTAAACATTTTGAAAAATATCATTTCTCACAAGCAAAAAAGCGAATAGCAAATGATTCGAGTGGAAATGTCTACCATGAAATGGATGGATCAATTCGTAATTCACTTGTTATAAATTCAAATTCAATATGGCGCCCTGTTTGAACTTATTGAGACAACATTTGCAATCACCACTTATGCTATTTGATAGCATTATTAGATCAAATTTTCACTATAGCAAATTAAATCTGTTGAGAATTCCATGAAAAATTTGACTTTCAAATTATTTTGTACTTATACATATTAAAAATCATGTTGAGCCATCGAAAATGAATATTGATTTACCAAACTGATGTGACATCTTATTTTTGTAATTTCTACGATAAATTTGTCTATTCATTTAGAAATTTTACTTGATTTGAAACTGAAATCAAACACTTTTTTTGAATGATCGTTGAAGTTTTCAATGTAAGTTTTGGTTTAAATTTCTAGTTTGTGAAAGATAAAAGCGAAATTACAACTGTTAACTTTACAATCAATAATCAAGCTTGTCTAGTCACACCCAAGTTGAATTACAGAGAATGTTTTTGTTTCTAACTTATTGTGGAACAAATTTCATTTGAAATCAAAAACCCATCAGATTTTCGTCATAAAATATTGAAAAAGCGTAAAAAACACAAAAATCATTTATCACTGTGTTACTATATTTCAATAAAATGCATCGAAACGCATTGATATAAGATGTGGATGATCCAAAGCAAAGATGTTTTTGGAGTTTATTTTTATTTAAAATATTTTTTATTTTTGTATTCATGATAGTCAAACAATCTGAATTTTAGTTTCACCCACATGTTGAATTCTACGAATTCACTTTCATTTTATTCGTAACAAAATGTGAAATAAAATACTTTTTTAAAAAACGAAAAGTTCAAAAACGCTATCGATTAATCAAATTCGACACAGTATCAAATTTATGCGGTCCGTCGGTACCAGTGAAAACGCCTACTCTCTTTGCAGATTTAACTCTTCAAAATTTTTAAATTTCAATCAGTTTTTAATCTGCGTTCTTGCTTCAAGTTTTTTTTGGAGATGAAAGCTAACTTTCGCTCCGTTATTAGGTTTTTATTATTAGGTACCGTTTTAAATTTAATTTCAGGTCCGATTTTAATCACCACTGATAATTCGGATTCTCCATTCGGTTCACAGTGAGTATTTGCGATTTTTTTTTTTATTTTTGTCATTATTATTTTCTAATTAAAATAAAAAAATTTTTATGACAAGTTCATAAATTATGAGCGAGTGATAAATTTTCACGCGATCTTTGGTTTAACTTTACCAATGGAGATAAAAACTCGTGAAATGTGTTACAAACTTTTCAACTACTTTTGCAATACATTGTATTTCAAGTGGATATCAGCCATCGCTTTTAAATGAGAGTTTGATGCACGCTTTGACCATTTAAATATTTTTCAGTGTGTCGCGTTAAAAGATCAGAAAATCAATGATAAAATTACTAATTGTGAACTTATTAAAAATATGATCTCCAGTTCTTAAATTGTGCAGTGAGTTTGTATATTTGTATGATAAAAGATCTTTAAGATAATGGCGAATTTTTACATATTTGTTGTGGAATAACTAGGGCCATGAATTTTGGCATCGAGAAGTACCCAAATTGTTTGTATAATTGGTGCTGAAAGAATGTGAAAATGGAGCAAATTGTTGTGGTGTGCACTTTAGCCACAACACCACTCATATCACTAAAAGTCACAGTACGAAAAGGCGAAAGTTACACACTCGTAAATCTTCGTGCTTCGCCCTTTGCAACTCGTTAGCAAAGCATGACCAACTCGGCTATTGCCAATGCGATAGCAATTATCGTGCAGAAAAACGTTGCGCTCAGTGCACAAATAGAGCCAAAAACTCGCATGTTCGCAACTTCAATCGGCGCTTCGTTCTCAATCTATTCGGCATAACCGCGTGCCTTATTACCGCGTCTCTTAACGACATTCGCACGAGTATTCGCGTTACTTTCTCAGTATTTTGTTAAACCTATTAATCTGTGTACTCTTCGCAACAAAACATTTTGTATTTGTGTATTTTGTAAATAACAAAGTCACGATTTTAACCGTAAACCATAAATGGACACATCTACGAGTCAATCGTCCATTTTATAATTTTGTCTGTTGTTTCGTGTCCCATTTTGAACGCGATTTTAAATTTCTTGAAAATGATCGACTGAAAATCAAACTCGTTTACTTTTTTCTATAGGCCGAAGTTATACGTCAAAGATGGACATCTGATATTTGAAACTGCGACAAACAAAAACATCACTTTTAAGTCTTCGAGCGGTGGATCGATTATTGTCAACAATGAAAACTTGGGCACTTTAGTCAATTTGGCCAAAGTTTCTCTGGCCGACTTGAAACAATTGACTTCTACGCATATTTCAGGCATTCAAGAAAAGATCAATGGCTTAGAGCAACAGATTTCATCGTTGACAACTACAGTCAACAATTTCAATGTGGTCCAACAGAATGTGACTCGTTTATCGCAAACTATTGAGCTAATCTTGGGGTCTGGTAGTGAAAAGTTAACACCGTTGAGGATTCGAAGAGCCGTGTTAAACATATACAAATGGCGAAAAGACTTTAATCGGTTGAAAAGAGTAAGAGGAATAAAACTTCTTAATAAAATCTTCTTCCTAATGAACATTTCCTAATTTTAGCTTCTCTCTCAAAACGAATGCGAAAGCAATCCGTGCAAAAATGGTGCCACTTGTATTGATACCTACAACAGCTTCGTTTGCCGATGCCCTTCCGGTTGGCAGGGTCCAACGTGTGAAGAGGATGTTAATGAATGTGCGCTTTTTGCTGGAACCGACTTAGGCTGTCAGAATGGTGCGACATGTCGCAATACCCCTGGAAGTTATCAGTGTCAGTGCGCTGCTAATTGGAAAGGTATTCACTGCACAGAAAGCCATGACGATTGTGACGGAGCATCAAACGTGGAATTATGCGGTCATGGAACTTGTTACAATGTTGCGAGAAGAGTTCCAGGTCAACCTAATTATCGATGTGTATGCGATCAGGGTTGGAAAACTAACGGAGTTGATCCTGCTTGTAATGTTGACGTAAACGAATGTACAGAATCCAGGCCACCTTGTTCTGTAAATCCGCCAGTTGTATGCATAAATTATCCCGGTGGCTTCCAGTGCGGTCCTTGTCCACCTGGTTTTACTGGAAACGGTATCGTTTGCACCGATATAGATGAATGTGCAGAAAACAATGGTCACTGTTCAACTTCACCTCGTATTCAATGTACAAATACCATTGGCTCTCGAATTTGTGGTCCTTGTCCGGCTGGGTTTATCGGAGATGGAACTTATTGTACTTTTGTCGGAGCATGTCGCTCAAATAATGGCGGCTGCAGTCCTTTAGCCACATGCATCGAAAGTGGGGGTGACACCCGCTGCCAATGCCCGCCGAATTATATCGGCAATGGCATAGGACCAAATGGCTGCCTCCCAAGAACAGGAACAACTTGCAGCAATAATCCTTGTGTTCATGGAACCTGTATTCCAAGCTCAGACAAATCACAAGCGTTTACTTGTCAATGTTCTCCTGGTTATTCTGGAACACTATGTGATGTTGATATAAACGACTGTAAAAACAATCCGTGTAAAAATGGAGGAACATGTATTGATCAGCAAAATGGCTTTCTTTGCGTATGTAGCAGCGAATGGCAGGGAATCACCTGCGAAGAAACTCGAGAAGTGTGTGGAGGGCGTTTTCCTCAACCAACTGGATATATTAAATATCCATTGTCATCTAACAGTTACGGGAACAACCAAAATTGCATTTGGATAATAACCACAACACCGGGAAAAGTATTGAATCTTATTTTCACGGCATTCAATCTCGAACATTCATTAGATTGCTCTTTTGACTTTTTGCAAATAAATGACGGTACGACAGCAGACTCGCCAAAGTTCGGTAAATATTGCGGAATTCTCTCGGAATTGCCAAACAATGGAAACTTGACCACAAATACGAACGAAGCTTACATTTGGTTTAAATCTGACCAGTCTCAAGCATCCAATGGGTTTGAGTTTAGTTGGAATACAACAGATCCGATATGTGGTGGACTCGTTGAAGGCAATTTTGGATCTATAAAATTTCCTGTCAATGGGGGCCGGTATCCGAATGGTCGTGACTGCTACTGGCTTGTTAATGTAAAAAAGTCAAAACGAATTCAGTTTCACTTTGCTATGATTGCAATAGAACGGCACAGCTCTTGTGATTTTGATTATCTCAAAATTTATGATGGACAGAAAGAAAGTGATCCAATTTTGGGTTTGTTTTGCAACTCTACTCAACCTGCTCCTTTAACTACTTCGAGCTCATCGGCTTTGATTCATTTTCATTCAGATGAATCTTCAAATGATTTAGGTTTTCATTTGACTTTCGCTTCTGTCCCTGGTGTCATAGGCTGTGGAGGAACACTTACGGCTGACAGAGGTGTTATAGCTTCTCCGAATTTTCCTGACCGCTATGACACTGGTTTAGAATGTGATTGGCTGATCAGGATTAATCCAAAAGACACGATGAAGCTTATTTTTACCGAATTTGATTTAGAGCATCACGAGGAATGCAAATTCGATTACCTCGAAGTTTATGATGGTCCAGATGAAAGCGCACCACTTTTTGGCAGATACTGCAGCCAAAAAACTCGCCCTCCATCTAAAATAATTTCAACTGGAAGCACCCTCTTTGTCAAGTTCAGAAGTGATGGCAGTATTTCGGGCAAAGGATTTTCAGCGATTTATGAAACTATTTGTGGAGGCTACTTTAATTCGCCTGTTGGTGAAATCAGATCACCTTACTTTCCGAATCCCTACCCATCAAATAAAAGATGCATTTATCATATAGCAGTCGAACCTGGAAACGTGATTCAATTACAATTTACACAATTCGATGTTGAAGGATCGATCAATTGTGCCCTCGACTCAGTGGAGATAAGAGATGGAGGTCATGAAAATGACACTCGAATTGGAAACTTTTGTGGGCCACTGCTACCCTCATTAATAACTTCATCTTTCAATGAGCTATACATTACGTTCAAAACGGATGGATCTATCGAGAACAAAGGATTTGTTGCTAATTATTCAACATTAAACATCGGATGTGGTGGCATTTACAAAACTTCTCCTGGTGTAATTTCAACTCCGAGCCACGTACCATCAGCTTCATTTGACCCTGTACTTGGCAAGTTCACCTCACCATGTACTTGGCTGATTCGCTCCCCGCCCGAATATGTTATCCAGTTGAACTTTAATACTTTTTCGCTGACTGGTCAACAGGGTCGATGTATAGATTACGTTGAGATTCGAGATTTTGACAACAATGTCTTTGGAACTTATTGCGGAACTCAAAAGCCACCAATGATACAGTCAATGTCTAATTTGTTAACTATCATTTATCTCAAGAGATCACCACCATCAGAAGTTGCAGAGGGTTTCACAGCTACTTTCGTTTTTAAAAACGCTTCAACCGCTTGTGGCGGCACATACACAAGAGAATCGGGCTTTATTCGGTCACCGAACTTTCCCGCTGATTATTCAGGGAGTCGAAGCTGCACTTGGATTATAAAAGCACAAGAAGGTCATAAGATTAGCTTGGATGTGCGAACATTTGAAATTGAACCTGGACCGACATGTAACTTCGATTTCTTAGAGATAAGAAACGGTCAGTACTACGATTCCCCTCTAGTTGGTAAATTCTGCGGCACCACAATCACCAAATACATTGTTTCGCATTCAAATGCATTGTATTTACAATTCAAGTCGGATGACACTGTTTCTTCTAAAGGATTCGAAATTTATTACGAAACAGCATTAACGGGTTGCGGAGGCACTGTTACCCAGCCAACGGGAAGCATAACTTCTCCTAATTATCCTCAACCCTACTACCACAATGCTGTTTGCGACTGGTTAATTCACGTTGCTCAAGGCTCCTCAATAACTGTGCATTTAATTGATGTTGATGTTGAGACAAGCGTCGACTGTCAATTGGATTATTTAGAATTTTTCGATGGAAGTACAGACAAATCAAAGCTTTTGCGAAAAGTGTGTCAAAGCGAGTCGAACAGCGTTTTGACTTCGAGTTCGAATCAAATGTTAGTTAGGTTCAGAACAGACGCTTCAATCAGCAGTCGAGGATTTCGAATAACCTACAATGCTAACTGTACAAGAACTATCAAAGGCTATCGCGGCGCTATAGAAAATCCTCATTTTCCATACGCAAGCTTTTCAAATGTTAATTGCACTTGGAATATCGAAGCGCCACTTGGCAACAACATTACAATTAGTTTTTCGCATTTGAACATCTCCGAAAGTTACAACTGCACACACACGTACGTTGAAGTGTTCGAATTAGTGAAAGAGAATCAAGAAGGCGTTTCGCAAAAAAGTTTAATAAAACTATGCAATAACTCAGCTGGCATTCCAAAACCCTTCAATACATCTTCCAATGTGGCGAAAGTTAACTTTTTTACCGAAGCCAGTCTTCCGTCTCTATTCAGACTCGAGTGGTTGTCGATTGGCTGCGGTGGCGAATTCATCGAGAAAAGTTTTGGCTCGATTACATCACCCAATTATCCGAACCCGTATCCGCGCTCGATCGAGTGCTTGTGGCGCATTAAAGTTCCAGATGGCAATCATGTTCAGCTAAACATTGACGAGTTTCAACTTGAATATCACAGTGATTGCGCCTTTGACAATTTCCGCGTTTTCAGTGGACCAGACACCACCTCACCAGAAATAATAAAATTGTGTCACAAATTACCTCAAGCGAAAGTTGTTTCTTCATCGGGACATGATATGACTATTTATTTCAAGAGCGATTCTTCAGTGGTTGGTAGAGGATTTAGAGTATGGTTTCAAGCTGTAGGTGGCGAGTGTGGAGGATATTTTTCAACGAATTCCGGTACCATCACTTCTAAAAATTATCCTAAACGTTATGAATCAAAAGACGATTGTGTTTGGCATTTGAACATTCCGGGATTGCACAGAATCGAATTGACTTTCACAGATTTTGATATGCCAGAAAGTGAAAATTGTTCTTCAAGTTACTTAGCTGTATACGACCATTACATTTCAGAATCGAACCTTTTATTGAAGCATTGTGGAAAAACGATTCCACCTGTTATTACGAGCTCTGATGACTTTATGACCATCAGAATGAAAGCAGACGGTCACTCTGATGGGAAAGGATTTCAAGCAAAATATGTTGCCATTTGTGGAGGAATCAAAACAATAGAATCTGGTGAAACAGGTGCTCTCACCTCTTCAAATTACCCTCACACTTCAGTTCAAAAACAATTCTGCAATTGGACTCTGCAAGCCAAACAACCCGGCGAACGAGTCACGCTTACTTTCACGAGAATTGAAGGCAGAAGAGGCGCTAGTTGTGTGCTTGATTATGTCGAAGTTAGAGAAGGCGATTCAAGTGATGGACCTGTTATCGGTCGCTTCTGTGCAAACGATCGCCTTCCTGCTCCCATCACTTCAGAGGGAAGTGCGCTGTGGGTTTCTCTTCACTCGAAAGCTGTTTTCCGGGCGGTTTATACCACTGGTGTGTCGTCTTGTGGAGGCCAATTTGATTCTGAAAAAGGTTATTTCATGAGTCCAGGTTATCCTAACAATTATCCACTTGAAACAGAGTGTGTTTGGACTATCGTAGCATCACCTGGAAATCGAGTAACGTTTTCATTCATTGATTTTAAGCTCGAGGATAGTGAATTCTGCAATTTGGACTATTTGGAATTGAGAGAAGGAGGAGCTTCGGGCAAATTCATCAATAGATATTGTGGCAACACTATCCCAACCGTAAATGTTACTTCGACAAATGTGTTATGGGTTAAATTCAGATCAGATAATCAAGGATCTGCTCGAGGCTTCAAGGCGTTATATGATTTGCAGCACGGAGTTGATATCGTTGGAACTTCCGGTATGATCGCTTCTCCAAGATTTCCTGAAAGCATTCCCACACGAGAAGGAAAGTACACATGGACCATAACATCTCCTCAAAACACGAAAATATCAGTGACGTTCAGCATTCTTGAAATAATCTCTCCGCAGAGTGGAAGCAACTGTTTTCATTATGTGAAAATTTTAGACGGTTATAGCGAAGATGCTCCAGAATTAGGAAAGTTTTGTGGATTCACTCTCCCACCGACAATAATAAGTCACTCAAACTTTTTGAAAATAGTTTACTCTTCATTCTTCCCTGCTCGATTCTTCCTTTCTTGGCAAGCGGTTTCGTCTTTCACACCTTCGACAGTTTCTACACCATTGCCTCCAACATCTACCAAGATACAATGCGGCGAGAATATCTTGTTGAATGTCTCTTCGAAATATGAGCTTGAGTCACCTGGCTATCCATATGGCTACAATCAGAACTTGAATTGCACATGGATCATTAGTACAGCGCCCGGATATCACATATCACTGCAAGTTCTGGACATGAATATTGAAGGGGTCAACGAAAGCTGTTATTACGATAAAGTTCACTTTTTCGAACCAAAAGATTATCTTTCATCTGAATGGCGTAAAAACAAAACCATTTGTGGTCGCTACACTCCTTTTTACGAGTCCACCAGCAACAAGCTTAAAGTTGTTTTCGAAACTGACCCTCTTTACAATCGAACGGGATTTAAAATCGAGTTTGATTCGGTTTGTGGTGGATTTATTTCCGAATCTTCAGGAATAATTTCGACAGAACTTGTTCGCGGAAGTACTTCTTGCGAATGGGTAGTTAAAGTTAGACAAGGAAGAACGATTTCGGTCACGTTCGAAGAGATGAACATCAGAAGCTCGGATTCATCTTGTAATTCGGCATTTATTTTATTGCGAAATGGTGAATCTAAAACTTCTCCCTTTCTGGGAAGCGGAAGGTTTTGCGGTACAACTAAACCTCAAAATTTGGAAACTTCTTCTAATTTCTTGTACATAAAGTTTTTCGCAAGATTAGAAATACACGCTGTAAGTTTTTTTTGTTAGTATTTCGTATCACTTGTTCACTTTATTATTCTTCTTGAAAGAGCTTTCGTCTAAATTACCGAGAAATGTCATTGGGCTGTGGAGGACCGATTGAGTTGACTTTAACTTCAAAATCCTTTGAACTCACATCGCCAAACTATCCTCACTTGCCTCCACATGATTTCGAATGCGATTGGATTGTTATGAGTCCTCCAAATACAAATATAAGAATTGATTTCGATGTTCATTTTAACCAATTCACCTGCAACTATACACATGAATATATCGAGATAAGAGACGGAGGCACTATTACGTCCAGGCTCATAAAGAAAGTTTGCGTACCTCCGCGAGAAAACAGTCTTTTGTCAACAAGCAATATGATGTTTATTAGATTTGTCACTTCTGGCACATGGGATTTTGCTACTTTTAAAGCAACAGTTAATATAAACAAATGTGGAGGAACATATCGTGTTTGGGGAGCGAGTGAAATCACAAGTTTGAATTATCCTCAAAAGTATGAGGATAATTTAGATTGTCAATGGTATTTTCAGGCTCCCTCTTCTCGATATACAATTGTGATTCGCTTTTTACATTTGGATCTTGTTTCATACACTGCTGATTGCTCTTCAGGAGATTTTATCGAGTTTCGAGATGGTAATGAAAATGGTGAAGTGCTTGGAAGATTCTGTCAAGCAAATTCAAACACCACTACGACGATTAATTCAAGAGGACCTGTTGTATTCGCGCAATTTAAATCTGATACAAGCGATACCGCGACTGGTTTCAAGTTCAGCGTAGAAACCAAGTATAATGGTAATGTTATTTTGCCCTTAAATTTTATGTGACGACATTTTTTCCTAAAGAATGTGGTGGCACAATAAATCCAGCTATCACTGGCGTTATATCTTCTCCAAACTATCCGAATCCTTATCCTTATCCTCGAACTTGTCAGTGGTATCTTCGAGCTCCATATGATAGACGAATAAAATTGACTTTTAATGCATACAACATGAAACCAAGTCGACGTATTTCTGGAGACTGTGTCGATAGACTTAGTGTTACAAAAAGTCCTATACCGCCAAGAACATATCTTGCTCAGTTATTACCATGCAACAATGTGAAGCCAGCGCCTATCGAGTCTTTAAATATGGGAATGAGTATAGATTTTATAACAAACGGACTCGACTTAAATGAAGGATTTCAAGCGACTTATTCTAGTGAAGATGAAATTCGTAAGTCTATTTAATAAACCAACTGAATAAAATAGCATTTATATTATTTTGTAGTTTGTGGGGGTCTATTGAGCGAAACTTCTGGTGAAATTGTATCGTATCGTTTCGGCGAAAAAGATTTCAACGAAACCTTTCATTGTTTTTGGGTCTTCAACTCGATCAGTTTTTATATGAACCAAACCGTTGCTGTGGAATTCGAAGTGCTTGAAGTGCCTCCAAAATCTGAAAATGAAGGAGATTGTAATGATGGCGTTTTAGCTATAGGAAGTGGTGAAGGTATCATTTGTCTTAAGCTTAGATATTTCAATCTATACTATCCATTTGTTCATATTATATGCATTTCATCGCTTTCTAAATTTATTTATTTATCGTAGAAAACAGAATGCGCTCAGAGTTCATATTTTGTGGTAACAAAACAGGAACCAACTTTTTCTATGTTCTAAAAAGCAGCGGTGAAGAGAGTTGGATATTTTTAACCATGAATTACACCAACAATTACCGTGGAATCAAAGGGAAATATCGAGTGCAAAATTGTGGCGGTTTTTACTTTGAACAAAACGCGAACCTGTCCTCTCCCGGCTATCCAGAAGCATATCCCCCAAACACTATTTGTGAATGGAAGTTTCAAGTTCCTTACGGCTCTCAAGTCACTCTTACCTTTTTAGACTTCGAATTAGAGTCGAATTGTGAAAATGATTTCGTGGAGATTAAAAATGGAATCTATGACAATTCTCCAACAATCGGAAAATATTGCGGCAAAGATAAACCTTCCTTAATCAAATCTGGAGGCAACGGATTGACCGTTATTATGCGCACAGATTCCAGTGGAGTTGCAAAAGGCTTTAACTTCAAAAGTGAAATGCTTACTCGAGGATGTGGTGGTGTGTTTCATGATCAATGGCATACTTTTACCTCGCCGAACTATCCAAGGCAATATGACAACAATGTTGAATGTGAATGGCTAATAGAAGTCGATCCTACCTTTCATGTTAATATCTCATTTTATGGCAGATTCGAAATTGAGAAAGAAGCTAATTGTAACAATGATTATGTTCGCATTGAGGAAATGATCAATGATAAGTGGGTTAAAATTGGACAATATTGTGGCTTTACAACACCAGACACAGTTACATCTCGATCGCATAAAGTGCGAATCAAATTTCTCACGAATAATGCAGTAACTGGTGATGGTTTTATGTTGACATATACGCTGGCATGTGGGGATATTTTCACAGGTGATCAAGGAGTTATCACCTCTCCAGGCTATCCAAGCAATTATTTAAACAACTTAAATTGTCGGTATTTAATTCAAATGCAACCCGGAGACTTTGTTTCTCTTGAATTTGAAGACTTCGACATCGAAGATCACGAGACATGTTTATTTGATAGAGTTATCATTTACAAATCGAATACGACAAACGACCGAACAAAACTTGGACCTTATTGCGGAAAAGGCTCAGAAAAGATGCCACCAAAGTTGATAAATCGAGATGCAATGTTGATAGATTTCAAAACCGATACTTCAGTGAAAAGAAAAGGATTTAAAGCGGTTTTCAAACGACTTTCGTGTGGTGGAAACTTTACTACACTTTCAGGTGAAATTGAAAGCCCGTCAGACAATGATAAATACCTGAAAAATATGAATTGTATTTGGCTAATAACAGTACCAGAAAATCGAGTAATTGAATTCACTTTCCTTTCTATTGACATCGAGTATTGTTATCGCTGTTACTGCGATGGTGTTACGATTAGAGATGGTAACAATGCATCAGCGCCTCCAATAGGCTTTTTTTGTGGTCGTTCTGAACAACCTCGAATTAAATCTACAGGAAATCAGCTATATGTCAGGTTTCACACAAATAGTTACTACGAAAGGAAAGGATTCAAAGCAGCCTATCGAACAACTATCGGTGAAAAGCAAGGGTGTGGAGGCGTTCTTGAATCAAAAACAGGAGTTATCCAGTCACCTGATATAGATAAAAATGGACTTTATGATTATGATTTAGACTGCGTGTGGACAATCATTGCCGGCGAAAACGCTGTGATTACACTCACATTTGAAAAATTTGATCTAGAAGAAAGTCCAGCAAATATGAGCAAATGCGCTTTCGATTACTTAGAAATAAGAGATGGAATTTCTCATGTCGATGCTCTGATCGACTTCTTCTGTGGAAAAGTTATTCCAAATCCAATCACCTCTTCTTCAAATAAACTTTTTATTCAGTTTCACAGTGACAGTCAAACGAGCAAATCTGGATTCAAAATCAATTATACAACCAAAAACTCATCATGTGGTGGTCTGTATGAGGTGCTTAACACTACTCAAACAGTAACTTCACCTAATTATCCGTCACCATATCCACCTCTTCTTCGATGCCGTTTTCATTTCAAACTTCAAAGAGAATGGTCTCACAGAATTCAACTTAAATTTACCACATTCGATATTTCCTGTGAAAACGGAGATTTCATTGAATTCACAGGTGAATACAATTCAATCGAACCGTATAGAATGTGTGGCAAAAAGTCTCATCCTCTACTGATGGGTAGACATGGTCTTTGGATGAGCTTTGTTTCGGGTGCTGTTTCCGGCTCAAATAAAGGATTTTCTCTCGATTTCGAGATATTGAACTGCAACCAAACATTTTCGGCCGACAGTGGTTTTATTTTAAACAACAATTATCCATATTTTACTTACAGAACAATATGCGTGATTAATATCACAGCACCAGTTGGCTACACCATATCAATATATTTCCATGAATTTAAATTTGGATGGGCGAGAGGCGACCAATGCGATAAGCGGCGAATGGAAATCCGCAATGGCCTTTCGTTGACCTCTCCTCCTTTTGCAACTCTTTGCCCGGGTTCAGTTCCCAATCCTGTGTTTTCTTCTAAGAATGAAGTTTCGATCAAAGTGTTTGCGAGTCAGAGTTCGTACAAATTTTACCTTTTGTACACAACCACTAATATGGGATCAGGTTGCGGTGGCAATATCACATCAATCAATGGTACATTTACTAGTCCGCTCTACCCTAACCCATATAGAAGAAGTGCAGAATGTATTTGGTACGTTCAAAGCTTAGGAATACATTCACTCAGTATCTCATTTACCGATTTTGAATTTACTTCGACCGCCGGTTGTACAACCAATTTTGTCGAGCTTTACGAAGGTTCAGCTGTGAACAATGAAAAGAAGATTGTGCGTTATTGCGGTCATGTAAGTAAAAATTAATCTTCGATTCGGTGAAATGAGCCATTTTCTCATAGGACAAACCAGCAACGCATCAAATCGAAAGTGCTTCTCTTGTTTTGCGAATGGTCACAAGCGCAAACAACACTGGTATCGGATTCAGAGCTACTTTTTCGACAAACAGATTAGGTAATCACTTCATAGTGAATATACGGTTTAATCTTATTTTGTTTTTACTTAGATATCGCATCCAGAAATCAAGTTATTTCAACAAAACCGCCAAACATAGTGCGTCGTGGAAACATTTATTTAGGTGGTTTTTAAATTTGAAACTCTTTTCAATAATCGAATAATGAAAAAGAAAATATTAATAAAATCAAATAATCAAGCCTATAATATAAATTCAATTCGACTAAATCGGTACTGAAATTTGTTATAATGTAAAACAAAAGTTGTTCACTACTTTTTAGCAAACAGCGTGTTGAATTTTATAAAAGCGAATTCAATGTAAAAATGGTTTAAATGAATAAATTGAATTTCGAAAGCGACCAACTTTTTTGACAGTTTTCGATTACAAAAAGCGAGCGCAACTAGTGGAAGGTCCCCTTTTCGGGACACTTTGTTGTGTCAAAAGTCGAGAAACGAAATGAATGCATTCGAATTTTGCATTCGCTTTCGTCGCGCTTTTCTCGTCTTGAATTCGATGCATTCGAAAACTTAACACTCGCGCAAATGTTCGCCAAATGCAGAAAGCGTCAACTCATTTTCGCAATACTCGTCGCCATCGCTTTCTACTGTTTATTGCTTATTTTAAGCGATCATCGGTCGATCAGCAAACGTTTCGACTTCAATTTTCGCTTCGCTCGCAATGAAAGCATCGAAAAGCAAGCTTTTAACGAGTAATCTATCGATTCCTCTCTCTTTTGCTTTCACAGCTGATTTCATTCGCTTTTCTATTTTTCAGACAACACTCGGAAATTATGAAAATAGCGATCGTCGTTTGCGAGAATCGTTTTGAGCAAACTGTGATCTCAATTAAATCAGCAATTATATTTACAAACAAAACGCTTCTTTTTGTTGTATTTGCAGACGAACAAAACAAGCGAAAATTAACTCATTTTGTAAGTTGAATATCACGGCTAAAAATGTCAAACAAATTTCATATCAAAATTTTGAATTTAACACACTAAAATTCGCAAAAGACTATCGACACTTTAACAAAGAACATTAGAACTTTGTCAAAGTCTCTGTTCATTTCATTTTACAAGATTATTTTCTCGCATTGACAGATCACCGAAATACCTAATAACTTAATGAAGAGAATTATGTTTGAAATTCACTTAATCTCGTTTCCCAATTCAAAGTGGAAGTCGCTATTTAAAACTTGTGCATCCCAGAGATTGTTTTTACCGGTATATTAATCAAAATTTAAGCTTACCTTCTCATCTATTTCCTTGCAGACACTGCTTAATCAAACCGATTCTGTGATATATGTTGATAATGATGTGTTGTTTTTAACATCCGTTGAAAAACTTTGGAACTTTTTCACTGAAATGAGTGAGAGTCAGATTGCAGCAATGACTCCGGAACAAGAAGATTATTCAATTGGCTGGTACAATAGGTTTGCGAAACATCCATATGTAGAACCTTTGGGTGTTAATTCCGGTGTGATGTTAATGAACCTGACTCGAATGAGAAACATCGAATGGGCTTCATATTTGCCATCAATCTTAGATAAATACGATTCAGAAATTGTATGGGGCGATCAAGACATCATTAACATATATTTTCATTCGCACAAAGGTAAAATATCTCATCTTTTAACAAGTGAAATTATTTTTGTCTCAAAATTAGACCAGCTTCTTGTGATTCCGTGCGAATGGAATTTTCGCCCAGACCACTGCATTTACTCGGAAGTTTGCAAAACAGCAAAGGTTGGTGGAGCTCAACTGCTGCACGGCAATCGTGATTCGTTTATCAACGATAAATTGCCAGTTTTTAAAATTATTTTTAATGCAATTAAAGAATATGAATTTAACTCAGAAATTCGTGCAAATCTTTTGTTGCCATTAATTAAGCAATTGCAAATAATGCAACATACTAGTTGTGGAAAATCGTATGCGACTATTATTAAATCATTAACTAGTATGTATCTATGATACTTAAGAATTTAGTCTATTCTTTTTGAAGTGTTAATCTTAAAATATTTAATATTCTTGTAAACTTGCATTATTTTTCTGACAATTGTATAATTATGAAAGTTTTTCTAATGTATGTAGCAGTTTCGTTTCTTGTTATTTAAAGTGAATTACAATTTAATCATTGTTTATAATAACAAAAACTACTTAAAAGCATTATCGAAAATGAAATTTTTTGATGCAGCACTAAAGCACAACATTTTAATTGGTAAAATAAGCAAATTGTATATTAGCTGCTTATAAATCTTCGAAGTAATGTTTTGTGGTATTATTTCTACAAAACAGGTCTATCTAATACAGTTTCGGAAAGAAAATTTGCCCATTTTCACTTTATGTAAAGGCGAAAAGCAAGCATGTGTCTATTTAGCTGAAAAGATTTAGAAAAAAATTTGCTCTCTAATACATTTCAATTTATTTCATTCATTGCGATTAAAAATGAGAAATGTGTTCACCGTTATTGATTAGAACACTTTGAGTTCGCTTAGGCATAGAGATCAGATTTGAACAAAACACCATTAAGAAGCAAATAAACTAAAGCTTAAATAACATTTTCCATGAATAATAAAAAGATTTGAATCTTACCTTTTCTCAATTCTAATGAACAATAAATAAAAAATAAAATTGTAAATAATTAGAAAATTAAAATATGTAAAAAAAAAACGAGAAAACGCGGCTACACCCGTTAAGAGACAACTACAAGTGTCTCGGCTAATGAATTGTGAATTTGAAGAAACAAAACTGTATTTTCCCTTTATCAGGTTTATTCAGAGTTTATTAGATACGAAACGCAAAGCTTGAGCTCAATAAAGTTGTCGATAAAATAAGTTACTCGAATGTGACACTTTCTTTAACATTCTCGAGCTTAATACTAATAAACAGCATTTATTTCAACACAAAGCATCAAAGCTATGAGAAAAAAATGTTCAATGCTCAAAAAAATCTCTACACAAGATCTTTTTTATGGACACAGTAAATATACTTGTGAATCATTAATTGATAAATAGTTTTTTGGCCAAATCTGTACTATTTTGGACTAGAAAATCATTGGCATCTTGCACCCTATAACTTAAAATTACTTCTCTTCATTACTTGTACTAATGGGGACAGAAAAAGTTTCTTACAGCGCAAAGCAAACTTTAATGCGTATCACAAAACGTCACACAAAAATTGTATTATTTTAATCCAATTTGAAATTAATGTTTTGATCAAAAGTAAAATAAGTTCAATAAGGGATCTCTGTTAAATATTTTCATATGAACGTTTTGTAGGCTTGAGCACACTTTTTTCGATTACTTACATATTTACATGGTTTTCTCTGTTTGCACCGTTTTAACGATTTTCTCACAATTGAAAAGCCAACATTACGAAAAATATTAACTTTTGATTCAATTTCGCCTTTAACTCAATTATCTTAATCATCGTATTAAATTATCAGTGAGGTTTTAACGCAAAAATGATTTGAATAAAACGCTGCCTTGAAAGCACTTTTTGTGTAAATAAATTAAGCATTAAGCATGTCTATTGTGACGTTTTGTGCCATGCAGTGAAGTGTTCTTTTAGCTGTAGGAAACTTTTTCCATCGCCAGTAGTACATTTTGTTCGTTTAAAAAGAAATTATTTATCATTCTTTGCATTATTTTCTCTTTATTTTTTAATGAACAGATTGTATTTGAAGTATTCATTCAGACGAAAACAAATTAGATGAAAATGTGTTTGAAAGTTCGCCAAAAGCGCTAAAAAATTTCATCAAAATAAACTAAAACTTAGCCACACAAATTTAGAAGACAATTTTGATTTTACAATAAACACAAATTATATTTGGGAGGAAAGTAACTTCAATCAGCACTATGATGAAAATCATATGACAAAATTTAAATAAATTGTTTATTTAATTTTATATTCAAATGGCTAATATTTTACTTTGTTACAAAAGAATATTTGAAAATTTTTATTAGTTATTAAAAAAAATTAATTCAAAACCATTCCTTTCAATAAAAAGTTAAACACGAATGCATCATTTTTCTTGAATAGAAGTCTCGTAAAAATCTCTTGCACTCTCCAAAAACTCTTTTAAAATTAAAAATTGAAAACGGTTTTAAAAATAATTAAAGTAAATACATTTCTATAAATTAACTTGGGATATTTTTAGAGATGATGAACAATCGAATTGCCTAAAGCATAAAATCATTTAAAATGTTGCAAGCTTTCTCGATAAATATTTAATTAAACAGCTGTGTTTACTTGCATTATATTTGAATTATATTGCCTTAATTTTAAAGTCATAACTTTTACTTTCTTTTTAATAATCAGAAAATGTTTATAAAATTTTATGTTTATTCGATGCAAAAATTATAATTTTCATTTTAATCATAATTTTGTTAATTTTTAAACATTTTCTTCACAAGTTCAGGAGGAAAACATTCAATTGCACATTTTTTCATGCACTCCTCACTTTTAAGATTTGCAACACATTTCGGTTCGGTTTTGTAGCACTTTTTGTTACACTCAAAGGAACCTTTCAACTTGTCCATAAGTGCGGACTTATTAAATTCAGTCGTAGACTCTTGGCATTACAAATTTCAAAATTAATTTTCTTTGTTCAATAAATTCAGAAATAACATTTTTACTTCAAAGATTTTAACATTTATTACAATTAAAATTGCAACCACAACAAAGATTTTCATCATTGCCATTTCAGTTCTCAATTTGGGATTTCCGAGCAATAGAATAGAGTTTTAAAGAGAAAGAGCAATGCAGAACTATCAAGAGCGAATAGTAAACGAAAAGCAATGAAGAGCGAAAGAAGTGTGAAGAAAAGCGATCTGCTGTTTTAAAGGTGAATTGGTGAACAAATGTGCTTTTTGAGGAAGTGATATAAGAAATTCCACAGCTAAAATTACTTTTTCTAATGAGAAACTAAATCGTTTTAAGATTTTAAAAGTTCTTCGTTTACATTCATATTTGAAAAAGCAATGAGATCAATTGCGAAAAGAACAGATAAATGCGAGAAAACCTTTCAAAATAATTAAACAAAATGAAATCATTGAACAAAGCGAAGCAATGAGTTCAAATCGGCTTCACTATTAGCACTTTTTAGAAACAAATAACTTTT
>NCKU01001819.1:0-22680 GCA_003675995.1 Dinothrombium tinctorium
AGATTTAAGACATTCGCGCCTTCATTTCTCCAAATGATTTCGTTTCAATGACTTATTAATGGATCCTTACGTGTTCCTAATTGTGCTTTTTAATATTGGCCACTTAATAAGTAGAAAAATAAAAAACTTTGTTACATGAAAACACTGCAAACTCAATTACCGTGAATCGTGTTTTCGATGAACCTTCGACGGTAACGCTGTTCTTCTGCGCTTAGATCGCAGAGATGAAAATCAAATTGATAATATAGATTGCGGCATCCAGTCTAATGAATAAATCAAAGCGCTCGTTTCAATCGTTCGGTTTGCGGAAGCGATTGCCTTTTTTAAAAGAGCTTTTCTGCCTCGAAAACAAAGAGTTTTGATCGCCGAGCGATCGCTTAAACGAAGCAAAGTGAATCGCCAGCGAGAAGCAGAAACAAAACGATCGGTTCGCTTCCATCACTTCTCAACAGCGAACGTGAGCTGTGAGCCATTCTTCTTTTCTTTTCAATAGCTGAAAACACTTTTCAGCTCTTTACCGCCGATTGATTGTTTCTTTCACCGCAATGAAAACGGGCGTTTAGGTAAACGAACCGCGCGGTTTAATGTGGCGCTCGGCGAGCGAAAGAGAGAATCGCATGTTTGCGTTTCGATTTAATTTAATTCGCGAAATATTTTTTAATTATGTCATCGGCGAAGAAACATCGCCACCTTGCCTTCGCTTATAATGCGTTTGTTAATTTTTTTTCACGAAAAATGTTTGCAAACATATAAAACAAAAGCAAAATAAATTGTCTACTTATTGAATTCGACACGCTGCGTTGCGGTCGAAAGGAGAATGAAATGAATTCTGAATTTTGTTTAATTTTTATTATTTTTTCTTTCGAAATTGAACAAATTAAAAAGTCAAATTTTAGCCATAATTCATAAAGCAGCAACAAAGGCAGCGTATTTGTAAAAGTAAAATTTCAGCGATTAATTATTTACGAAAACACGAAACATTTTCGCAGAACACAACAAACAACACGAAGCAACAATCGGAAAATAAACTTTTTAAAAATCTAATTAAAGTTTTTTTTGGTAGAAAACGAGTCCTGAAATAGGCGAAATTCGTATAGCACCCTATAAACGGAATGTGCGCAATTTCTAGCCGCTGTTCGCGAACAATGTACACAATTTTGAATGCCAAAAAAACCACTTGATTTGAACGGTGATTTCGTTTCGATTAAAAAGCTGTAAATTGCGAGGCTGAAGTGAAAAAGCTTAAGAGCTGTTTACAAACAAACGCGAACGCATTGGCAGCGATTAAATTAGTTGCATTGATTACGGCAAAAAGAGATCGATCACAGAAATTAATAATTTTCGCAAACATATTTTCAAATAACTGATGGTTTCTATTAATCAAATTCGATATAATTTAACTCAGCGTTTGACGTTTACGACGTTTCGCGTTGAGCGATTGACGGCGAGCCGATGGATTCACTCCATCCATTCGCGTCGAGTAAATTTTTTGGGTTTGAATTCAAAAGCGAGTGTGGAAAGAATTTTGTTGTTTGCAATGAATTTTAATGAGTTACTCGCTGCAAAAAGGGTACACTTTCGGATCGCGAGATTTGCCTCTGCATATTACTTGTGGGAAAAGACGCCACACGGTTTAATAGTGCTTCTTGCAGCGGTGTCTTCAATTTTTTACTCAAAGAACTGCTACTCTTGCGTTCACTTGACACTATATTCACCGATATTTGCGATATTGTTCCGCTGAAGGCATGTCTTTCTTCGGCGGTTTTGTACGACAACGCCAACGACGTGTTGTTCACAGACAAATTTAGCGATGCTTGCGAATTGCACGGCCTCAGCTCGCACAAAAGATTATCGCGACATTTGTCGATGAAGTTGCTTCTCGTTGACGACGCCTTGCTCAGCAGAGCAACATTTCTGTGTCTGTTCTCATTTCTTCCCGTGGAACTACTTCTTATTACTCCGCAAGCACTCGGCTTCCTCCACATATCATTAGCTCCGTTTCGAGAACACGAATCTGCAATTTGCTTTAGTGGGAATATGCCACTAGTTTTGTTTTTTACACTGGACTCGTTCACAATCCTTCTCCGACTTTGTCTTTTCTCCGTTTCACCGATCAACCAAAAAGTCTTCATTTCACCCTTACCCTTAATTGGTATGTAACCTCTTTCTACAGTCTCGTAATCACCAAATGTGTCCAAAACTTTTTTAAATTGCTCAGAGCAATGAATTTTCAACGGTACACCGCTGCTCTCCATCCGCGATGCGGTGTTAACCGTGTCGCCGAAAAGACAGTAGCGCGGCATTTTCAATCCGACCACTCCCGCGCACACCGGTCCCGTGTGTATGCCGATTCGCATAAGTAGCATTTCGTGCGGTCTATGGCGCACTCGAAAACTTCTTATAGCGTGCAGAAGATGCAGCGCCATCGATGCGATTTCTGCAGCGTGAAGATTACCGTTTCGCACGGGCAATCCAGACGCGACCATATACGAATCGCCGATCGTTTCGACTTTATACACATCGTACGATTCGAGAATGGAATCGAATAAGGTGTACAAATCGTTAAGAAAATTCACAATCTCTAAGGGAGTGCTTTGAGCCGACATTTGAGTGAAGCCGACTACATCGCTGAAAAAAATTGTCACCGCATCGTACGATTCAGCTTCCACTTTGTGGCCGCGTCTCAGCTCATCAGCAACAGTTTTCGGAAGCATTTCATAAAGCAACGCTTCCGTTTTCTTCTTCTCTTCATAAACTTGATCTGTTCTTTCGTCTACCAACGCTTCCAAATTGTTGGTGTACCTGTGTTTAAAGAATTGAAAAAATTTTTCATTTTCATATTCGAAAATCGCTGCAAACAAAACACAAATTCACAAACTTTGTCTCATTTACGCTACCTTTCCATCATCTCCAGCATATTGTCTAAAATGTTGCTTTTCAAGTCTTTTCTCATCGGTCTTAGTTTATTCCGTAGCGTTTTAAAATCCATTCTTTCTTCTGGATTTTCGCACCAGCAATTCGTTAAACATTGAATGCAACACTCTGGTACGGGTGAAATCGTTGTTTTCACTGATTCATCGTAAAAAATGCTCAATGGTGGACGAAATGGCTCAAAGTTGTTGGTCACGTTAATTACTCGTTTGATGATTTCCGAAGGCAAGAGATGAGTAGGACCCCAGGGCCCTCGTCGACCCAATATTTCGTAAAGTATTATGCCGAACGAATAAACATCTCCTTTCTGCGAGCCTTTATTTGAATTATGATCACGAAGAATTTCGGGTGCCTTCCAAAGAAGTTCTTCGCAACAAGAAAGATTGCTTCAATTAAGCGCATGATTTATTTGTGTTTACTTTCGTATTCGCTCTCGAGAAAGATGATGTCTTCACCAGAAACCATTCCGCTTTTGATTTCGCGTAAACCGAAGTCAGTGATTTTCACGACCCATCGACTATCGACTAAGCAATTCGACGATTTTAAATTTCCATGATATATGATCGAAGATTCGTGCAAATGAATCATTCCCTAGTGAGAAAAATGCAAATTGATTTTTGCATTCTCAATAGATCTTACTCTGATTATATCGGACACCATCGAGGCAACGAAAATGTAGTCTAAGCGCACCTCCTCGTTTTCGAGCACATCCTTCAAAAAGAAATTTGCATCAAATGGAAGAACATTTAACGAAAAGCGCACCTGTAGACTTCCACGAGAACAATAATCGCTCAAAAGACACACATTCGGCGAGTCGACACAGGCACCGATAAACTGATTGAGGTTATCATGTCTTATATCCCGCATCTGTAATTAAATAAAAGTCAAATCGATCATTTTGCCGCTCGCTTGTTTTTGCGCACAATTTTCATCTCTTTCTTCAATTTCCTGTTGATCTCCACATGTTTCTTGTCGATTTTCTTGATAGCCACCAAACGCCCCTTATAAATGCCAACTGTTGTATAGAGATTACAATATCTAAACTCTTTCAGATCGCTTTCAGAGGTCAGAGACACTTGTGAACAATGGCGCAACTTTTAACGAAGAAACTTTTTTCACGTAATTGAAAGAAACTTGTGATTACAAACTTTCGAAAGCTTTCCATTCGGATGAATATCGTCTGTCATCACATCTTTATAATCTACTCGCCAGAGGAGACTATCTAATTCGCGTTCATAGGCCCAATTTCGAAGAGCGAACGCGAAGTAAATTGAAATCACTAATATAATGGCTCCAATTGAAACGAGAAGCCATTTGGGAGGTGTAGCTGGAACATAAATTTCAAGAAGTTATATCGCACGAGAAATACGATTGTTAACCTTCACACTTTTGTCCATCGAAGCCGCAAATTGGTTCGTCTGAAGGGGGTAAGCCATTAATCCAATCGATCGAATCAAATAAATTAAGAACCTGTCGAGAAGTTAATTGTGAAAATAATTTATTTTCACGGCGAGCTAAGAACTTACAGGAAGATGCGAAGAGTTGGCAGGCATTTCAAAAATGCCGACGGGATAGAGGCCAGACATGCTATTCTCACCGTGTCGCTTTTTTCTGGTGATAAGTGTGTAATTGCCCTCAGCATCTCCATTTTCATCCATAAACACCATATAACCCATCGCACCTACGATTTGTTTAAACAAACTTTTCTTTTTTTTCGCGAACTAAAACTCACTTTTGTACGGCCGCCCCTTGATGTAGCTGAAGATGGTTCTGCCATCAAAAGGATTCTTCTCGCTTCTAAGAGTATCGTTCAAAGCCCTCGCGTAAATATAAACAGCATCGTATAAAAACGCCCCTTCTTCAGGTATCTTTGCAAAATAATGAAAACGCTTTTAAGTGCGCACGACAAGTTTTCACAATTTGTATCTTTTTAATTGGTTTCATTCTTAATTTTTTCTTCTTTTTCGCTTTAAAACAACGCGAAACAATCTTCTTCGCACCGTACCGTGTGAAACGCTCGATTTCATTTTCGATTGTGGCTATTATTGCTCACTGCATTTTTCTAGGAACCAAAAAACTGACTCTGTGGTGTTTGTTTTTAAATGTTTTTTTAATGTTAATGCAAATGATTCGAGTTTCTAAGACTAATGAGTTCTCTTATTTATTTCTTATCATTTCAATGCTCTTGTTTGTTTGTACAATGATTAAATTTTTTTTAAAATAAACGTTGAATTAAAATTAGCTCATATCGCACTCATTATTTTGGTCAAAATTCACTTTGATATTACGAAAAAAATAAATTTTATAAATAGATTTACGACTTTAATGTAATAAAAATTTAAAACAGCGTGTGCACTGATTATTTATGCATTATTCATGCTGTTTTAATTCCTAAATTATGCACATAATTATGCAATAAAAATTACGAATTTTTTTTAAATCTTTAGAAACAAATGAATTGAAAAATTTTTTCAAAACGATTTTTTTTTATTAATATAGACATACGCAAACTAGTAAAATGAAATCAAAAACGATCAAAGGAAAAAGAAGAAGAGCTTTTTAAAATTTTAGTCGACGATTGAGTTGAAAGTTTGAACCAGAAGATAATCTTCAAAATCTTGTATATTCTTAATAACAACAAAATGTTAATACAACTTTGATTTATTTTTAGTTTTTTTGATAAAAATTTGTTCCTGAACAAGAATAAAATAAATAAAATGCGATTTAATAATTTATTTCTGACAGATAATTAAGAAAATATTAATGCAATGGGTTAAAAATGATTCTCTCGATAGAAATAAGCGCTACCGTGAGTAGAAAAGTGAAGTATGCGAAACTTTTTTCTATCCACAGTAATTCAGTAAATTTCAAAATTACAGTACAACGCAAAAAAAAAGCTGAATTAATGCTTGCGCTCGTAATTTATTATGCGCATTTAAACAAATTCCAACGTTTTTATTGATTTATTATATTTTATATCACGTATTCGAAATCATTATTTAATTGAAAAAAAGTTTTCAAATGTTAAAATAATGGAAGCCTAAAAATTTTAGCATCAGGAAATATCTACTGCACTAGTTTAATTTCTGAAGTTTGGGCTCTTACATCATCGTATTTTGCGCCATCTAGCGACAAACAACTGTTTGTCAACATTTACTTAAAAATTTGTTAAAATAAAAATTTTGAATAAAACAAAAATTTAAACAAAGTCGATTTTGAAAAATTTTAAAACCAAAGTTAATTTTAGTGATATTTTAACAATTTTAAATGATAAGATTAAACATTTTTCGAAGGAAAATCTACCTTAACTCAGCTGAATAGGATAATGTGCGCTTAAAAACAAAAAAAAATGAATATTCAAGAAATTATTTTTTCGATGAAAATTTCTTATCAAAATATCACAAAATCGTCACTCATTATGCTTGATAAATGATTGAATGGCTTTAATTTTAAATGCATTACGAATTTAAAAGATAAATTAAGAATTTGATTTTTTTTCTTTTTAAAACTTAAAATTAATAAAATTAATGGTTCATTAATCGAGTTCAGCGGTAGAAAGTAATCATAGAGGTTGTGTCTTTCGAGTGCGAACATTTATTTTTCGTTAAAAACGCAGTAAATATTATGGTTTTGTAAAATGAAAGTTTGATAATTAATGTACTTATCGGAATCTTAACACTTTTAAATTCATTAAATTATGAGGTAAAAAACGAGTTCTCGCGTTTAAAAACTCATTTTGCACGAAGCGTGAGAACATTTGAAAAGTGGGAACCAATTTGTTTAAGAAATGATTAATTTTTATTTTCGCTTAATGTTGCATCTTTGCGCAAATTTCAAGCTTTTTTTATTTATCAATACATCAAAAGTTCTTTAACTTGTGCTTGATTTTTAAATCATTTCTTCAATTTTTTTTCAATTGAATTCACTCACTAGTCACCAAGTTTTTGTTAGATTTTAATTTATTTTTGTATTTATTTTAACAAAATCTTAAAATCTTCAAGTTTTTATTGTTTTCTATGTAGATAAATAAACAATAAACGTTTATTTTCGCTTTCGCACGAAAACACGACAGTTGCATGTTGTATAACATTAAAAACGAAATAAAAAATTTCATAATAATAATTTTTATACAACGGTGAAAAATTATTAAAATCTTGACAATTTCTCAAATCTTTTAAGAATCTTGAATCTTAAACACGGATTAAGTTAAATAAACGGAGATTTTTCACAAAAGTTTTTTTTCTTGTTCGGGTTATCGTATAAACTTTCAGTTCCGATTAAATTGCAAAATTGAGACACACTGCACACTAAATTTATATCTCACTACTATGTAATTTAGAGTTAGAGTTTATGCAAAGATTTTAAGATTAAGCGAGATAAATCAAAGTTATAGAAAAGAGCAGATAAGCAAAAACTCGAGGAGTGTCTCAAACATAATTCAAATCTGGCGAGCTTTGAAAGCATTGTTGTGTCAAACTAAAAGATAAACTGAAAATAAGAACAATAATGCGTCTATTCACTTTAGCGCCCAGCGCGAGTTTCATGTTTATAAACACTGAACATGGAAAATGCTTTTAACTCGGCGCGCAATTTCACATTTTTTAGATTATTTTTTCATTTCACACGAAAAGGCGATTTAAAAATAAACACAAAATTAAATATTTTCCGAAGATGGTTTTTTATGTTCACTTTAAAGTTACGAAAAACAATAAAAATGAAATTGTTTCGCCGTTAAATGATTGAAATTTTGAAAAATTTTCATCGTGGAAGAAGATAAGACGAAACTTTGGCGATCATTTTTTAAAAGCTCGTAAAAATCATTGTAAAAGCTCGATCTTACCCTCAATAATCCACCGATAGTTTCAAACGGGTTCGCAAAATTGAATGGCGACAATTGCATAAATTTGTTCACTTTGACTGCGAAATCGTGATAATTAAGCGAAGCCGATGGCACAATGCTGATGTAAGATTGAAAAGCTTTTTCCGCGACTTCTTCCACTTCGCTTCTCAAAAGCCCTTAACCGAAATATATGATTGAGTAAAAGAAAATTTAATTTGATTTTAAGATTCGCTAAAATCTCTTCGCTTTCCGCCTTCCTCAGCTTACGGGTTACGCACGGGTTTGGGGGTTGTTTCTATTTTCATCCCGTTTCCACCTCTGGTGTACGCATTAAAAATTTTTTAAAATAATTTTAACTTACCTTTAAAATACATTTGAGGATGAGAATTGTCGTATTGTTCTATGTCGACGCCGACAACAAAATAATTTCCATCTTTTAAAAGTCCTTTTTCTTCCAAGCTCAACATAAAACCCAAATGCTCAGAATAATGGCCAACGATGACATAAACTAAACATAAAACGAATAAAACAATTCTCAATGTGTAATATTCGGAGAGATAAAAATAAAAATGAAAACTTATTTAAAAATTTAAGTTCATTTCTTTAGGAAATTTTACAACTTTTTCAGTTTGATCTTTGTTTGCGAAAATAAACCGAAGAATATGTCAGACACTTGATTAGATAAAAGCATTGTAAACATGAAATCGCTTGACTTTACTTGGCTATTGTTTCAAACGCTTAAAACCTTTCAACGATGAAATAAGCTTTCCGCAAACTTTGCGAAATGCAAACGAAAAGTTTGATGGCGAACTTACTTCTGGTATGAGTGTACGACTTATCGATGAGATCGCGAAATGGGTTCTGTGTGAATCCATAATGATAAGTTGTCGTCCATTTTTCTTTGAATACAACTTGAATTTTGTATGAAACAAGCGTGTTTTCAATGGTTCTTGCGACTGCTTCGAAGTTTCTGAACGAAGTCTCGCTTTTCGAGTACAGCAGCGCAATTTTGCGCCACTTAAATTTCAATAAAACAGAAACAACTGATTTCGATATTTGAGTATCCGGTGGCCGAGTTCTCGCGAACGTTGAAAACAACGCCTTGTTCGATGTTTCGGGATAAGCGCAAAACTAAATCGATAAGACAGAAGAAGAGAAAGTGATGAAAAAACTTTTTTTGTTTCGGATTTTTGCACTTTATTCTATGACAAAAATTTCACTTTCGATAAAATTTCATTCATTGTTTCGCTGAACACTAGTTTTTCTCTTCTTTTTTTGACGGACTCAATTGCTTGAAAATGGCTATTGTTTCAATTCTTGAAACATTTATTTCATTTCATTTCATTAACATTTTATTGCGTTGATTGATGTTCGGCGAATTAATGCGATCAAAAAACGTTTATGATGGTTATTCGCTTCATTTTGAGTTTCATTTTGCGCTTTGATCTGAATTTTAATCAGAGAGATGCGTGTAGTTACCAATTACGGAAAAGTAAAATCAAATTTTGTTAATATGGAAGGAAATAAAGTTGAATTCAATAAAATGTATGAACGCTTTATGCCCACATTTTTGGCAAAAAAAAAAAGCTTTTGAAAGTCGACATTAAACGCAGTAAATCACATTCACAAAATCGTTTTTGTTTGACTTTTTAAATATTTCAATGAAGAATGACAAATGTTTTCACAAATTATTGTAAAAATTTTTTGATAAAATTAGAGGCGACTTCGCTTTAAAAAGAGAGTAAAAAAATTTAAGTTAGATAGTCTAAAGAAAAAAAAATGCTTCAAACTTTGAAACTCGAGTGAACTCTAGGCTGAACATAATCTAGTTTGGAAGACTGATATTGACACCTTCATAAGGTTTATCAAGTGAATTCAACGAGATAAAATGTATTTGCAGCACATCGATCATAAAGGGCTTATATGGGACATCAATAAAAGAGCTTATATTTTGAAAATATTTTCATACTTTTGAAGATACTAAATGATACTCAATGATCGATCCGTGACAAACATTTTTTTTCGAAACTGTATAATTTTCTCATTTGAACATTAGCAGAGTTCGCGGTTACCACGAAAATATTCTTTTGTTTTGCATTGATTGAAGATAGCGATTAAATTCGAAAATTGGCAAAAGTTATTTATCGCAAAAATCCAAATCGAAATTCAAGATTTATGAATTTCAAAATTGTTTGGCTTCAAATTAAAAATATTAAAAGTAACTAAAAACACTTTTTTATATGAATATCTAGTTCGAAGAAGAAAATGAAGAATACGAACCGAAGTAGTTTCTACTTAATAGAATTTGCGGAAGCAAAACTAAAAATGTGTCATGTCAATATTTTTCCAAATTGAATTAGCTATGACCTAAGACGTGATTTTACGTCAAAATTAAATTTCTCATCAGGAAAACTTTGAAATTTTACGAATGAGCTTGTTAAATCTTTTGCTCTGTTTAATTAGAAATTTATTAGTAGAAAATATTGAAAAAAAAAATTAAATATTTTTAATATTCTTAATATTAATTAAGATTCTTCACCGGAATTTTTCTGCTAAAAATATAATTAATTGTCGCTTTCCACTATGTGCAAGAGACGAAAAATTTCAGTCACGTTCACGTTTTTTCTGCGACATGAAATGCTTTCATGGTAGCTAGGCGTGACATGTGCAAATAGATTTTATAGATTCGTTTAAAATAAACTTTGCTGGTTAATATTTTTCTTCGCTGATGCTTTCGAAGCACTCGAAAATATCTTACAAATACACGATTGAAGATTGAATCTTAGATCTTTATATCTGCCTTTGAACTGCATCAATTTGCTCATATTGCAATATTTTAAATTTATTTTAGAAGAAATTTTCTATCGTTTGAAATTTTTCATTCAAATTTCGCTTAATTTTTAATGCAGAATTAAAAAAAATTAAATCAGAGGTTTTTAAACTATTCTATGCAAAATTTGAATTCCAATCATTATTTAAGCAACATGATTACAAAGCTGTTAGAATATTTTCAATTTTTAATAATCTTGGTTATCTAATAGAAACATTTATAAAAAATTTAATTATTTTTAAAAACATAAACAAAAAATTTTTATATTCTCATAAATTATAAGTTGTAAATGTATTTGAATATTATTTTCGATTCAAAGATTTTAAAATATTTTTTGTTTAATTGAACATATTAGGTCATTATGTCTGTGGTGTTTTATAAAATATAAAATAAGGAAGGAAATTGTTATGTTTAAAAGGACATTTTTATAGCGGACACTCTGTATAATGAACCATAAATGTAAAAAATATAAAAGCTTCGATATCAATAAATAAAAGGAACGAAACTTTTTAAAAGCTTTTAATCTAGAATTCGGACAATTCTTTATAAAGAGCTTCTTATTCAAAGCTTTATAACATTTTATTCTCTATGAGTGAGTTTATATAATTTTTATAATTTTTTTTTTGTTTTTAGCTATGCTAAAACTATTCTAGCTAAAACATTTAAATTTCGTAAAGAGAGTAAATTGAATTTTGACAATCAACTGGCCGGTTTATTTAAGTCTTCGAACTAAAATGTGAAAAAGTAAGCAGCGCTTAGCCAGTAGAAGGCGCCAAGTGAGCGTTCTTTGTTCAGCAAATAGAATCGCTGTTTCGTCGAAGCGCAAACTCTTTTCAAACTTTTCATATCTGCGCTCTAGCGGCCAAATTGTTTTTTAAAATTTAGCAGTTTGCGAAAAAGCGAATTGAAAAACAAATTTAACTTAGCTAATCAGCAACTTTTTTCTAGGCAAAAATAATTCAAAATGAAGCTTTTTCACTCAGATTCATGATGCTTTAATGATGGTGTCTCAAATATATTTACCATTCGCTGTCAAATTTTTAAATATCTTATCCAAATGAAACAAATACAGTTGAACTTGATTATGATCAATAAATTTGAAAGGAGCTGTACTTTGTCTGCGAATCAATTTCTGATTTAAACTTTTCTAAACGAATAATTCAATAATTTGACACATGAAAGCACAAAATTAAATTTTTAAACATATTTTCAGCTTAAAAAAAAATAAGAGGAAATGTCATAAATGAATGAGAATCACATAAAAGTGAACACTTTTGAAACAGTGAAAAGGAAATCAAATTGTTTACATTAAAATTTGGGCGAATTTAGATCACGAATTCGACGATTAAAAAAAAATTCTCGAAACTAAAATTTTATCATTTCAACGTAATTTATAAGAAATTTTCTCAAACGAATTCTATTCGAAATGATTTTGAGTAATTTTCGCTGCTTTTCTGTAGTTTTCAGTTTCGGTAATTTTAGACAATAATGCAACGAAAACGCAAACACAAAGCAGTCCGCTTTAATTGTAATTTAATACAAACTTTTTGTTTGCGAGTGGCTGTTTGTTGTCAATCATATTTGCGGTGAAAGAGCTTTTCTCAAACAATTGAAACTTGTTATGATCTCAGCTAAGCTTTAGCGTAGCCGAAGAAGAAAAAATCATTTTAATTTCCGATTCAAAATGAAACGTAAATTCAATTTTATTCGGCATCGAGTGGCGTAATTAAACGAGAATGATGTAAACCTTATCGATGAAACTGGCACGCCGCGGTTTTCGCGCTGCTTTGCGTTTTACGGTTTCAAAATTCATTTTCGATCAGATTGAACGCTAAAAGTATTGCAAACATCATTTCGCGAATCGAATTAAGAGAAGAAATAGACTGGAAATTAATCAGGTGAGGGAAACAAACCGTGCGACAAGTTTAATTAAGTTTAAATTACTTACATAGGAAATCATTGGTAAATTAAATGAAGCTGCCATTCGCGCTTCGTGTATACAAGTTTCCTGAGGACCGATGTAAGCGGAAACTTTGTGCTCCAGCCATAGACGAGCTGTTTCTCGTATGCTCACGGACTCATCGCCGTATGTCTCGCCGACGACAAAAGCCAAGGTATGATTACCAATCAGCGGACTGTACGAGTTTATCTCGTGAACAGCGAGATTTATCGCGCCCGATATTGCGAGGCCGGGCCGAGAATACTTTTGGTCACCCGATTTTCGCTGACTTCCAGTTAAATAGCCGAGTTTAAACACATCGCAAGTAACTAAACTTTCGATTATCACCGAAGCGAATATAAGCATAAATGACGTGGACATAATTCTGTTCTTTTCAAATTTGCTGCTGAGAAAAGTATTGAAGCGCGAATAAACATCTAAAAGCGTTGAAAAGTAAGCGAAATGACCAAAAATCATTCAAAAAATCATCTCGAATGCGTTAAAATTAACTATTTGAGAAAGCAAAGAGTTGCGATTTTGCGATCTGTGAGTACGAAGTGGAAGGCATCTTTCAATGATGATGTTCACAGAGGTTTAACAAAGCTCGAGTTGAATGGCGCCTGACTATTGAGGATTATAATGAGAAGCATTCGTTTTGTTGCTTCGTTTTCAACGCTTTGTGGCTGAAGTAAATAAAATTTTATTTTTGCTTTTTTGTGAACATTTCTGTAAACGGCGAAACTTTTTTTTTCGGTTTGTTTACAGAATTGTTCACAAATGAAAATGAATACAGATTCGGTTTGTGTTCAAAAAAATATTTTTGTTGCAAATCTAAAATTGAAAAGCATTTCGTGTAAAACAATGTTGAACATTTATTACAAAATGTTGATTTCAGCGTTGAGAAATGCTAATTTTATTTATTCGTTGTGTGACTGTAAAAGTGAATGTTTATTATCGAAATTATTAAGTCGCTCTAAAGCTTTCAAAAAACATCTTTACTCGCTTGACACAGAGAAAATACTTTTTCGTTGAATTTTAGAGATGAAGAGAATTTGATTAAGCGAACGAAAAGAAATTTTTGCCTTTCCTCAAAGTGCCCGAAAAACTAGAACCCGAATTTCTGTCACTATTACGCGACTTTTTGTACGAATACGAATTTCGTAAGTCATTTTTCCACGATTCACTGTAGTCTTGCGGTTGAGGTTGCTTTTCAATCACCGAATTGATCGCGTTGATCCAATTCTCTCTGATCTCTTCAGTTTCGGCGCCTATCAGCCACGTTCTCTCCGGAGTGATCAACGTGAATCCGAACTTGTATTCTTTCAAAGCCGGCGGTATGCCTGGCTTCACCGAGTAGCCTTGATATTTTTCGCCTAAAAATATTTCTCCCTTGGGATATGGGTCCTGTTGGCGCGAAAAATTAAATTTTAAAATCGTTCATTTCTCGTGAAATTACCAAAGGATGTTCCATGTACATTAATTTTCGATCGTCGAGTATGAACCAGCGTTTTTTGTATGTATCACCAACTCTTGGTCCAGTTTTGTGAAGTTCTCCTTCCATGATGAAATCTCTAGTGAGAAAAGGAACCAATTCTTCGATTTTCTTTGTTGGAAAGGCAACTTGAAGCCGCGCCAGTCGTGCTGCTCTTATGGCGGTATACCAATCGACAATGTCCTAAAAAAACATTTAATTTCGAATAAAATTTCAAAATGTAATTTTTTTTTAATTTCAAAAATTTCGACGACGATTTTTAAATTTGTTCCTTATGTTTAACAATCTTCGCTTCGTGTTAAGTGATTAAAAAAACGCACAATGATCGGTGTTGCATAATGTTGTAATTCACTTAACGATCACCGATGAATTTTCTTATAATAAAAAGACAAAATTATTCGATTGTTAAAAATCAATTGGAAACGAATTTAAAGTGTGAGAAATTTAAGCCACTAATGCACATTAGCACTAAGCGCTATTTTACAACACCATAATCACGTACTCGTGAACGCTTTTGGGTTAAACGTTTCTTAAAAGTGGTCAATGGTTAATTAAACTCACCATTGACCAAATTTCCAAAAATCTGCGTTCAACGCTGGCCAAAAAGTTGCTTTTCTTATGCGTTAATTTAATATCGAAATAAAGCAGATCTTAATGAGTAAGTAAATTTTTTTTGCCAGCACTGTATTCATATTGAGCTAGGTAAAATTAAATTGAAAAAGAACCAATAAAATTGCGCTTGATTTGCAATCAATACAATTAAAGCTTTTAATGTAAATTAGGTAAAAGAAAAATTCAAACGAATTAGAATTGAAAATAAAACAAAAAGAGGAAACATTTGATCAAAAATTTTTAATGCATGATGAAATCATTTTTGTTAAGAGGAAAGAAACTTGTTCATAAACAAAAAAAAATTAAGATCCTTTCTGGGAAAAAGCATAAATGTGATTGTGAAATTTTGAAAGCAAAATTTAGAAGAAATTCACAATTCGACTTCTTGTTCACCTCATTAGCCGATTGAACGATGTTTTTAATATCGAAATGAGATTAATACAAGAAAGTGGAACATGAGTGCGGAGGTTTTCATTTAAGATTTGCTTTTGAGTTTTGGGTGTAATTTTTTTTTGTGTTTATGAAAATGTGTTAAAATGTTTCTTGCGAATAACGCAACAGAGGAAATTAGCACAAATTTGTGACATTTAGCGACACAAATAAGGCGCGGTGTAAAATTTTTATATTTTTATAACATTTGCTACGCATTAAACTCTGCATATTTTTTTTACCTTTCCCTTTTCGGTGTAGACAAAGATACTTCGAGTATATCCATCTTTCAAATAGGTCAACTGTAAACCATTTGGATTCATGACCTTATCACAGAAAGTGGCGTTCAAATACTCGACATTTATCACTGTTTTCGGATTTTTATTCTGAAAAAAAACGGCAAATGTTTAGGGTGGCGCAATTCGAAAAAGTGGTCAATTGAAAATTACTTCGTTCACGTAATACTTTAAAGTTCCTTCTGCTTGCGAAAGTACAAATAATCGCGGATAAAATTTTCCATCTTTTTTGCCTCTTTTCATCAAAGTGCCTTCCATAACGTTTTGCGCGTAGCAAGCGCTCGCTGGCTGCATGAACTCTCTTCGCTCGTACTTTGCTCGAATCCACTGCTCTTTCAAAACTCTAGAAAACTATCACAATTTACAGTTTCTTTGGTAAAACGTTTTATTCACATACTGCACATCGTCATGTTTCGGCCTGCGGTAGTAAGGCGGCACAAATTTTTCGTATTTGTCTTTAGCGACCTTATTTCCGTTTTCTTCCATAACCGCAACATGACTTTGCTCGAGATTATCTAATTTCAATGATTTCACTCTACTTATGCTAACGGTGAGTTGACGATGAATGCTGGCGCATTGAGTGCACAGAAACACTCCGAATGTGGTCGACGCCCAAAGTGGATCTTTGAAATTGAACATAAGCTAAGAAGCGATCGGCTTGTTCCTTACCCTTGTCGTCGCAATCCGCGCAGACATTGTTTTCGGGTACTTTTAAGAGTTCGTACACTCGTCTTCTGTTCGCTTCGCTCATGATTAGCAAATGGAAAAAACTCAAGCTGACATATACAAAATTCCTTTTCCTCCGCTTGCCGCGTTTGTCACCAAATTGAGATTAACTTTAAAAACTTAATTTTATGCAAAATTTAGAAGAGCAATTCAAGATAAAGTCCATTTAGGTATAAACATGTCCATAAAATGTATCTGAAACACACAATTGAAGTCTGTAGCAATTAGAGAGAAAACAAATGCTAGGTTACGCTTGAAAACGAAATAGAGTTTCCTTCCTTTTTCCTTTGCAGTTAACAAATAACAGTGAATTCAGCAGAATTCAGGAATAACGCTTTAAACGACAAAAATGTCATTTTTAATGCAAAAGGTTCAAATGTACAAATTGATTTCGTGTATTTGACCGATTCTATTGCTCAATGAATTTGATTTTCGAATTTCGATTTGTGAATTCACTGTCGTTACAAAACATAATTGTTACAAGACAAATGTCAGCTATTCTAAAATCAAAGCTCGTCGCATGCATGTTAATCGAGAGAAAATTGTGAATTACGATGTTTTCTTAAAAATGTTTTCTTTTTTATATTGAATATCAATAATCGACGAATTGATTTAAAGCTAAATTTAGCTTTAAAAAAGTGACTAGATTTTGAATGTTTGCACATTTTTCTTGTAAGTAGTGTCTGGACGGTTGTAAACCCAGCTACATTGACAATGTACAAATTTGCTTTGTGTTTTTTTATGGCTCGTCTATTTCATCATTGAGCAAAGAAGCGTTTAGAAAATTCTGATTTTCTCGCTTATTTCTAATCTTATGTTCGTCGTGACTCGCGATTTCAATGCATAGAACGATGAACGCGTTATTGCAACTGTATTTCTCTTGCTCGAGCAGTTTCCCTCTCGATAGCGAGCTCGCCAAGCCGATTTGAGAAGGATGATTCGAGTTCCATCCGTTGCAATAGGCAGACAAATCTCTCACTCCGAATTTATCGGCGCCGTGCCAAACAATTTTTTTCGGCCTTAGAGTAGAAAAAAAAATTTATAAAAAAATTTCATCGAAAAAATTAATACCAAGAGTTGTCTGACATGACGTTGCGACCATCAAAGGAATAAATACGCGGTGGAAACGGAAAAGGAGCGCCTCCGCCAGTAAATAATTCGCTCCACGAGTTGAATAATACTTCGCCCTAATCAATAAGAAGTCATTTTAGCAGCGATACAATTTGCTTACTTTTATGTTAACAATCGGCAATTTAGTATCTTGAAGCCGGACGATGCTGTACAAATTTTGAACGGTTGATGCTAAAAACGCTCGGAATGTTCCTCTCAGATTCGCTTGTCGCGATTGCCGATAACAGGCGAAGTCTACTCCGCGGACTCCATTCAAATTACCCGTAAAAGGCTGATTTAGTGCGGCCATTCTGATCTAAAGCGATTATTGTGTGAAGTGGGGTAATTCGTCTTTTTGGTTACCTTTTTCTGAGTCTGTTAAAGAAAAGAGTTGAGACGTTAAAATCGAAAATTAGATTATTTCGCACTCACTTTCGGTGTTTTGTCCGCAAGAGACACGTCGAATGAAGGATTGTATGGAACTTGAGTTGTGGTCGTTGTCGAAGCCTTCAAAAATACGATTGAAAATAAATCCAATCGAGCGAAACTGTGCTCCACTTACTTTGATATGTTCGTTTGGAGTAGGAACTAAGGTTCCAAGCTACGAATTTTCGAGAATAATTTAGCAAGCGACTAAAAGTAATTCGTACTCACAGCGATATACTGCCAACCTCCGTTAACACGCACTAAAAGCGTTTGCTCGTCGAGCACAAAGGCAATTGTGCCCACTGGGTTTATGTGCGACATGCGAATTAGCGTTTCCATGTCTTTAAATGTCACTGCCTATTCCAGAATTAAGTATGTTTACAAAAGAGCAAATGAAATTTACATACTCCAGGAACGACGATCGGGCCTTCTTGATTAGGTGGTCCTGGAGGTCCTGGAGGCCCGGGAGGGCCTTGCACAACTCTCGCCCTCACGTCTCCTGAGAATGTTAAGTAAACAGTGGTCGCTAAAATCTTATTTGCAAATCAAGAAACGCAGAGTCAATCGATCAACGCAACTGTTTACTCGTTTTATTAACAAAATCAGCTAACAAATGAAACAAGTCGAATGACACTCCGTTTCTGAATTACTTCGATAATTACCAATGTTAATACTATTTTCATCCCATGGTAATATCGATCCTGGCGGACCCGGCGGTCCTGGTGGGCCTGGAGGTCCTGGCAAGCCTTGAAAGCCAGGAGGACCAGCGGGACCTGGAGAACCACGAATGCCATATCCAGGCGGACCCTTTTTAAGAACAACTTTAGAACATAAGACGTAAAAAAGTAGCTAACCGGTGGACCAGGGAGACCAGGAAGACCAACGCTACTTTCTCCGCGACCTAAAATAAATTTTTGAATGAACAGTAAGGAAATTCATTTTTGAATCAGATAAATGAAATCTGAAATCATAATAAATAAATTCGATTTTCATTTTTAAAAAAGTTTCGGTTGGTCTTAAATTCTAATCATAAAAGGTGATCAGCATCTTAGCATTTGATAATATTGAAACGGTTGAAATTGAGATAAATAATTGGATGCATTTTCTGAGGTTCAATTGTAGATAATTTTTTAAATTTTTAATGAAAAATTGCATCTCAATACCTGAAACACATGATTCTGGAGCACATGTTCCTGGATCTCCTTTTTCGCCCTTTTCACCAATTCCAGCTTCTCCTTTAATGCCCTGTAAATTCTTCAAATGCAGAAAAAAAAATGGAATTTCTTCCAAAATGCAGCTGAATGCTTACAGAAAACGCTTTTATGTCGACGATTCCCGGAGCACCAGGCACACCGGGATAGCCTCGTTTTCCTCTTCTGCCTTTCTCGCCTTTCTGGCCCTTGTCACCCTTTTATGATTCAAATGTTTATAAGTTTCGACTGCTTTCTCTTACGTAAATAACTGTTGTTGACTCATCAACTTTTACCACTGTGGTCGCTCCCGGAGGACCGATCGGTCCTGCTTCACCCTTTTGTCCAGCTGGACCTGGCTCACCGATCGAGCCTTTGTCACCTTTCTCGCCAGCAGCTCCAGAAAGCCCAGGAATGCCATCCTCTCCTTTATCCCCTTTCTCGCCTTTTTCTCCCTTTTCAGCGGTCACTATGTTGTAACTTGTGTCGCCCAAAACTTCGGCGGATAATTTGTCTTCCAGCTTGTGATTGTGCCGTAGTTTACACTCACCAGGTTCTCCCTTTTAATTAATCTTTAACAACAGAACAGCCGAAAATCGATGGCTACCTTTTCGCCTTTCGCGCCGTCTGAACCAACTCCAGGTTCACCTTTTTGACCTCTTTCACCCGGCGGTCCAATTGGTCCTTTGACTCCATGTTGCCCTTTCTCTCCTCTATCTCCCTTTTCGCCCTTTGCACCAACGTTTCCCTTATCTCCGCGTATTCCTTTCTCGCCTTGCTTCCCCTTCATGCCCGGAGGACCCATCAAACCGATCGAAGTTTGCGAATTTGGAACCTCATAAGGAAAAGGCTACGTTAGTGAATTGAGTGATTTCGTTGCGAGCTAAATGCGATTAATTATTTTACTTCGAAAATTGATGAAGCTGAAGATGGTCCTGGTGGTCCGGGTGGACCAGGTGGTCCAGGAGGCCCAGGCAATCCGATTCTACCGTCGCTTCCTTTCTCTCCACGCTCTCCCTTCAGTCCCGGAGGGCCGATAGGACCTGCAGGTCCTACATCACCCTTCGACGAAGAAACGTAATTAATTTTCTTTTTTTTCTTGTTCGCTTTCGAATTTTTAATTTTGTTTATTGAAAAAAGAAAACTCGAAACTCGAGTCTTGGAACTGAATAAACTGATTTGGCTTTAAATTTTGAAGCAAAGCAGAACCATTTATCTCCGCGTGTCATTGCGTTTCATCATTGAAATTAAATCAGTTCTGAAATCGGTACAGAGTTGAATTGATGATCACTTCACTGCAGTCGCCTTTCATCGAATTGACATTCATGAAACGAGTTCAAGAACGTGAAAATGCGAAAACTTTTTTCGTTCGCGATTGCGAACAAATTTTACGCCGAAACGCACTTTAATTTGAATAATGAATAAAAAAGAGTAAAAATAAATTTAGATTACAAGCGTATGTTGATTTAATCAAAATGTTTTGCTTTCGATTAAAACGAATAAGATTAGAACATGTGTTTATTTATATCGAGCGAATTAACGAGAAAATTAGCGTTCATTTAAATGAGTACCAAAAATTAAGCGAATTTCGCAAGTTTACAAAACTTTGAGCAGATGTGCTTTTAAAATGTCAAGAAGAAATCGAATTGCATTTGAAATCAGTTCGAAAACTGGCTCATTATTCTTTTTAAGAGCAAGAATTCAAAGATGTCAAATTTTTTTGCGCTTCTCTACATCACTTAGATTTGAAAACAAAATTTTAAACTAACATGTGTAGTTTCTCTAAAATTTCTCAAACTCCATTATGAAACTTTCCAGACTTTGATCGTTTTTAGATGAAAAAAATTCAAACTGTTCTATTCAATGAGTTTTAAATTCAATTTATTATCTTGTTTTGAATATTATTCAAACATTGAGACGTTTTTACAAAGAATATCATCGTTAAACTTTTCTGTAATCTGGCAGAATATAATTCAGCTTCAGCTTCTGCTTGTTTTATTGTTACTTTTTCGCTTTGAAGTTGTTTCTTATAACTCAAACTTAGAAAAATATAACAAATGGGAAGATAAAGTTGAAAATTTTTCTTAAACAATAAATAAATTCACTCTTCACGAGTTTATGATGCGTAAAAATTTTATTTCTAATATTCTACCTAAACTCATATCTCGACTATGTTTTGTTTGTTAGTTTGAACCTATAGAGTTAAGAGTTTCACGGCGTGAATTTGTTTTATCACTTCTAATGATTAAAAAGCGTAATATAAAACCAGAAACGAAATAAAAATTTTAAACGTTTTTCGCGAGTATTAAATTCAATACAATTAAGCAGTTCGTATGAAAAAGCAAATTATTCATTTAAAAATCTTGTTTAGAAATCTTTTTAGCTTCTCGTTTTGAATTTTACTTACATTCTTACATCATTAAACACTTAATTTAATATCATACAAATATTTATATCACTTCGATCGCTAGCTCTCGAATGAAGTTTTAATGTTATTTAAGTGTCTGAGGCTGATTTGAGAGCGAGGATATATTCGGCAAGGCGCATTGAAGAGTAAATTAAATAGAAAAAAAAATTTGATTCACGCCTCTACTTTCTGTTAAAGCAAACAAATTTGACAAACGGTGCTGATTTGTTAGTAAAAAAGTTGAATTAATTTCACAGAATTATAACAGATGAAAAGCAAAACTTTTTTATAAGAAGGGAAATTTTTTCGATCGCCCTTCACGCTGTTTTTATTGCTTATGCTAGTGGATGTTAAATTTAATAGAAAATAATCGCGCAAAAACTGTTGACTTTTTTGCGGTTTGATTGAGAATTCAGTCGCCACACACGAATAACATGCTTAACTAACAACAGCTGCTTGTGATCTAAAGCACAATCTTACGAGTGAATTTCTGTTTTTGAAGCTAGAGAATAAAATTTGTCTTAATAACGTTACTCAATCTTTGAAGAAAGCTGACAAGTTGAAATAAGAATTGAGGAAATTTTAATTTTAATTTTTTGTTTTGTTTTACTAAATAAAACTTTTAAAATGATTTTTCGTGATTTTGTTTTTATTTTTTATTAAAACAAATTGCTTATTTGTTAATATGTATGATAAATAGCGATAAAAATAATCTTTTTGATTATAAATTTTAAGCTTTTATCTAATTAAAACGTTTTGTCGGCGCAAAAAATTGTGAGATTAAAATCTCAAAGTCTGCATCAATTTTTTTATGATTAAACGTGATAATCTTTTACTAAAAATATTTAATTTTGCAAACAAGCTAAACAACCTTCAAAAATTGAATTGTTTAATTTAATCATTGAAAATAATCTTTACAAACCACTTGTTAAACAAAAAGAAAATTTAATTTCGAAATAAATCTGAAAAGGGTAATCGAAATTGTAAGAAGCGCCATTTTGTGGGTAAAAAAGCAAAAAAGCCTTTCACCACGTCTAATCACAATTTTCTCTTTATTTTAAACTCAACATAGTTGTTACTCGAGACAAAAAAGTTTCTTACAACGAAAAGCGTACTTTACTGCAAATCAAAAATTTCAAACATGACATGTAAATCTTCGTACAACAAATTATTTAGCTCCTTGTAACTACAGCAACCGACGAAAAAAATCTGCCATCACCAATGTGATAGTGATACTTGTGCAATGCTTTGAAAGAATATTTTTGAATGCAAATAATTTTAAAAAATTTCGCCCAATTAAGATTAATGAACTCGCGAATGAAATTTTTTTAAAAATTTATTTTTAATATAATATGCAAATATTTTCATTTACTTCGCTTTCATAACTAAATTCGCACATTTATATCAATTTGTTAATAATGTTAATAATAAAGGAAATCAATATTAAAATTT
>NCKU01001820.1:0-22331 GCA_003675995.1 Dinothrombium tinctorium
ATATGCGGGACGCATTTATGGCCATATTCTCAATCCCAATCCAGATGCCTTAATCCAACAGTGAAAATAGCTGAAATTTCATAATTATTTCTTGATAATTTGTAAATGAGCTTTTTTCATCATCGGGAAACGGATCTTTTAAATATTTTGGAACCTAGAAATTTTGTCTGGAATTTAGTTTGAATTTTCAATCATCAAACGTTATATTCTGATTCATTGCAAAACTAAGAAAAAAATCTACGGCAAATCATTCCACAAGCTTTAAGATGAATTAATTTAAGTATAATTAAATCGGTCGAAGACATTAAATGAAGAACAATTTAATGAATTTTTTCAAGAAAAAATTGTGATTATAGAAGCAAAAACTCTTAATGTCTTTTCTCTCACTCTCTCTCTCTCTCAGGCGAAACTTTGAGTTTGTTTTTACCATTAAAATTCAAAAAGCTATTATGAGAAAACGAAAAGTGAAACAAACATGCTAAAATTGTGAGCAAATTAATTTACAATCTCATTTGTTTGAAACTCAGTTTTAAACAGAAAAGATATTTACAACTCAGAGCGAAAGTCTCATTTTTCTCTCATTATTTCCCGCAGAAAGAAACTTTTGCTTACCTACGTAAATTTTATTTATTTTCGAAGTTTAAAAGACGCTTAAGTTAGATAAATATTCATCAAAAATTTTTTATGTCTTTTGTAATTAAAGTTTTTTTTATCATTATGTTCAAAATGAACTTTTCGCTGAAGCAGCATTACATATTTGAAATTAAAAAATATTCTGGCGTAATAATATTAAGAAATACGTAATATTATGTGTAGTATTGTGTAATTAAATGCAATTTTAAGTAGACCGGGAATATTTCTGATAATTTGTCCAGCCATGATTGATAATTGCATCACCTCTATCGGTCGATGTTTCAAGAATTTTAGGCCGTTTTTATAGACAATTTACTATGGTGTCAGCAAAAGATTCAAAATAATGGCTACAAATCAAATACAGGGTGTGTGAATTAAAACGCAACACACATTTCATTGAATAACTCGAATATTTGAAATCGCTCAATGCCTAGCTTTTACTTATTTTGTAGTCCGGTTTTCACAACGCATTTTGACACCGGATTCCTCGAAATCGCCGTTATGATTCTCAATTCACCGCATTACCCGTGAAAGCATAGTTTTTGGGTAATTATCGAGTTCTTCTGCCGAAATACTACGGATTAAATTGGTGATAGTAATTTCCAAATCTTTAATTATCCTTATCTTTCCATATCCGAACTAATTTTACGCTATTCTTAAAAGGTTAAAAATCGGCGGCACCAAATCCGCACTCCGGTTATCGAATTAAGGAAAAATCCTTTGTAATTTATTTATTTGTCAAAGTTTTTAAATGAAAAGTGATTTATACGTTTAAACGTATGGACAGAAGCACCATTTTGTTGAAAAAATAATTTTTTCTTACCACTTTGATGCTTTTTTAACGAAATTGCTCTTTATTATAAAAATATTCATCAGCGGTTCCAGTGTCCGTGAAGAAAATTAGGCCGATAACACACTGAAAAGTAGAAATACACCGTTTGCCGATTTTTTGAGCATAAAGAGAAGTTTCTATTTACTCTCTCTCATCATTAAACCCCTAAGCGGTTTTTTGCCGGGTTTTTTATCCGCTTAGGCGAACACGTTCTTCTTTTTAAAAAATATTGCAAAATTCCATTGCCTATGTAAAAATTACATGTTTTATTTACAAATATTGACACGTTGACCCTATTCGAGCTCGATAAAACAAATCCGGCGATTTACCCGATATGGCTTAAAGCCGGATTTTTTTGCCGTCTGTTGTGTAGTCTCGAATCTTAATTTTTAAACTAAAAATCTTTTTAGTTATGACTATACCTGTGATCTTATAAAGCTTTCTTGGACCTAAATGATCTGATTTTCGGGCAATCCGGAGTTACCTCGCTCATGCGGCAAGTCTCGGACAGAACCATTTTCTTGAAATTTTTTCAGCTTTTTTGATACAGAACTTTTGTTTGCATGTTCCTCCTTCATTTAATCTGTCTTAATTTAAAAATTGTTTTTGTAAAGCTTTTTAATTCGATGCATTTTTTTCACTTAAAATACGTTTTGTTCGGTTGAAAATGGCATGTTTGTGGAAAACGCCGTAATTTTGGAACGCATCAACCGATTTGTTTATCTTATGTGTCTTTCTGTGTTGCGGATGTTCTTGCATAACTAAATGAAAGATCAAATTTTTTGGTTTGACTGGTAAAAAGTTATTGACTTTATATGTGTTGCGTTTTAATTCACACACCCTGTAAATATGCTTTAGTCTTACATTCTTTGGACCTATGATCTCCTCAACTCATTTCACATTTTATGCTATTTCACAATGAATTCATTTGGCTTTCTTTTACAGGTAAATTTTTATTTTAAAGAAGCAAAGATGATCTCTTTTCAAGCGATAAATTGTTGAATGAAAATTTGCGAAAAAATCAGAGCTCACTAAGTTCTAATATCATCATCTGTAGGAATTAATTTCTTTATTTTCTTCATTTAAAAACACGTGTGAATTATATACGTAAAACAGCCTCAGGCGACTAAAGTTTTTTTTTGCGTAAATATTCATAGTAATCAAGAATAAGGCGGGCTAAAACTCAATGGCAAATGTTCATAATGAGCGCTGCGTTATAAAGTGTTAAAGTGAGAGAAATATAAGTTTAAAAACTTTTGTTTCCTCGAAAAGATTTCAAAAACTCAAGCAATTGAGAAGTGAATTCATCTTCGTCGAAGTGAGTGATCAATTATCATTTGCGTTCAAATAAATTATGAAACGAACCTGTTGAGATCAATAGCCGAGGACTTCCGATCATCAGTGGGCAGGTTTCAATTGTGCAAATAAAAGTGAAACTCGCAAGGTCTTACTGCACTCACTACTAGTATAATGCCACTTATTACATTGGAATTCAACGAGTGATTTAGTGAAAATAACTGAAAATTTTTATGCTTTCATTTTCTTTATCAACCTCTAACTCTAAGCGTTTTAGTAAGGTAAGAGATTTTTTCAATTTTATTTCTATATTTCAATTTTTCAATTTCATTTATGTGATAAAACTTTTCGCTTTTGCTTTTGCAATGCAAATGAAATTTGCTATTTATTAAGTAAAATTAAAACTTAAACAAAAAGAATTAGATCTGATTCGTTTAAGTTAAATTATAAAAATTCATTTCACTTGTTAGCTAGACAGAACATGATCTTGTTCCGAATTTCCTATTGATTCATAAAACTTAGCTTTAGCTTAAGCAACGAATTATGAAAATTTTCGATTTGAAAATATGTTGAAACATGAAATCAAAACTTAGTAAGGAAACTTTTACATTTTATAAATAAAAGTCTTCTGCGTTTGAATTTGTAATCAATTGATGGTAAGTCGATAAAAACGCGGCGCATTCTGATTTGAAGTAAGATAAGTTCTGCTAGAAAATTTTTTGATTTATAATTTCGCTTAAATTTTATTTTTCAAAGCTAAAATCGTTTGCAAAATTCACTAGAATATTTTTTGTTTCTCGATTAAGATGCGCTCATAAAACAAATAATTTGTATTTCCACACCTAATAAGGCCTTCACAACCAAACCGAAACAGTTAAAAAATACGTGAAAATGGAAAAGTGTTTTGGATGTGTGCTGCATTGTTAACAAACAAAGAAACGATAAAATAAGACAAAAGTGAGATGAAAACAAATGAGATGAAACAGTAGATTAATGGATGAAGCTCAATGTCAATAATGCAGTTCGAGTGTGGTGTGAAGAAGCGCAATAGCGACTCTCTTTTTTCACTTATCAATGATCATTGTATGAAACTTGTTCTATTTTTACGCATTTTTTAAATTCTGAAATAAAACTTAATTACAAACAGGTGTTAACAAAACTTTGAATTCGATATAAAAACGAGGCATTCTTCGAAAACAATCAGAAGTTTTCAATTAAATGAGATTCTTGAGGCATGTGTTTAAAACAAATTTAATAAGGTTTAATAAACTTCCTCCTCTTTCGCTGAAAAAAAAATTAATCTTAATCATAGAAAGGAAGCGATTTAAATGAAAATTTTCAAATTTTGTCACATTTTGTAACTTTTATACACTCTGTTCACTTAAAATAAAAGGTTTTCACTATGCTTTAATATTATTTTATCTTTATTTTAAAATGAATAGAATAAACAGAGCGTCAGCATCAAAATTATCCTACTTTGAAAATATTATCTAAATAAATCTTCGATGAATTTTTTTATCAATTTTTAAATTTGCCTTTGTATAAGACATGTTGAAAATTTATATTCATGAATTTTGTGATATGTTAAAAATTGAATATTTTTAAAATCCAATAATTAATTCTTAATTTTTATTGAAGACATATTCGGATCTTAAAAATTTATTTCTCCACAGTTTAAAATGTCAAAGAGATCTCATAAAAAAACGAAAAATTTGAAAATTGGATAGCCCTGGAACACTTTTTTTTTGCTAGAACTTGAATCTTGCGTTCGAAATTCCTCTAAACTTTTATACTTAATTATAAATTTCTTACTTTAACACTTATTTTCTGTTTTTTACAGTTATAAAAAATATAAAATTTTAACAATTTTCAGTCCGCTTTAAAAACTTCTCTTTAATTTCAAAATGACGTTATTTGATTTTTTATTGATAAAAGATTTGTTAAAAACGCAATGAAACATTTTTATAATATTTGATGAACATATTTGCCGATCAAAAAACGAGTTTGTGAACATTTAAAATCTAAACCGAAGTTATTAAGTTGTAAAGTGGGTATTGGGGCATTTCTTTTATTTTGAGTTTATTGTTTTACGAAATTTCCTATAAATATAATATAATTAAATTTGATGCAATCAATTCAAAAATAAAAATTTATAGTTTTGTCCATAATTTCTCAAATTTAGCCGAAGAGATAAATTTTTCGATCAATTTAAAAAATTTTCAAATTGTATCATTTGCTCATTAAATTAAGAGAAACAAGTATGCAGTTCGCATTAAATCTATATTCAGATCTAATTAATTAACTGTTAATTCAAATCAACTACTTATTCTGATAAATTATGTTTCCAATTTTATGAATAAAGGACAAATTTTAAAAATGTAGCGAAACGTGAAAACCACTTTGTATGTATAAAACTATTTGACAAAATTTATTTTAATTATAACAGTTTATATATTTAGATTCGAGACTGTAGAAAATGGCATGTGTATGAGAATAATTACTTTTTAAACCGCGATTTATTAAAATAGGTTTTGTGTTTTATGCTCTTTCACTCAGTGTTTTTACGATATTCGTTTTTGTGAATATCTTCAATTTCATGCATCAGATTATTAAAGTAAAAAATCATTTCTATCATAATTTAATTGATAATTTAATAAAAATTTAAACTAAATTTGGAAATAAAGCTTTTATTTAAATTCTAATTTCGCGTTAAACTCAATTTTTTGTAATTGAAATTTTATCTTCTCAAAGAATGTAACCTTAATACAAGTGAAAAACATAAAACTTCAGAATGATATTTATCGAAACTTAAAAAGAACGTTGTAGAATTGTTTTGTTACGTTCTTTATCACTGTTTTTGATCGTTGTTTCAGCTATATGAGAACCTTGATAAGATTCGGTTCCCTTTCATTCATTTTCACGCACATTTTCTTTTTTCACAACATATTCTCTTGTAATAGCAAAGCTTTGTATTGAAATTCTTGAATCAAGAATAAGCGGCCAAAATCACTTTCAAGCTTAAATTGAAATTTTTATAGATTTCGATAAATTTTTGAAATTTAGCAATGAAAAGGCTATTTTGTTAAGTCCAAAAACAAAAATTATATCTTGTAAATTTTTAAAATCGAAAAATTCCTATTTTCTGTAAAAACTGACAACTGTATGAATTAACTTATTAGCCATGAAGTTCATCGTCTAACTTTTTTCTCAATCAGATTCTTGATTAGCCATAGACAAGTCATTGAAATCGTGAATGAGTTTCACCTTTCTTGTAAGAAGCAAAAATTATTTTCACATGTATAGATTGCATAAAAATAGAATTTTTTAAATTGAAAATAAAAAGATCAAATATGTTTTTTCGCAACATAATCGGTTCATTAATTCCGTCTAAGCGATTTCTGTGTTTAATTATTTTCGCTTGTAAATTTAGTTTTTACACGTTTCGCTTGTCATATTTCGACTTTAAAGTAAAAGCCATAAAATATCCTCAATCTGCAAAAACATACTTTAGGAAACATGAAAATTTTCACTATGATTATTATTATTTCACAGACTTACAAAGTACGGACGTATAAAATTAGAAATTTTTAATGTCTTACTGTAACAAATCATTCGATTAATAATGAGGATAATTTTCTCTTTCACTGCTAAAGAAGTGCTTTAAATAAAAGTGACTTTAATAATAGAGGATAAAATTTTAATTTTTTTAAATCCTCAAATAAATTTTAATTTTGATTTTTGCATTTAAAAAGTTGATATTGGTTATTTAATCATGAAATGTATTCAAGAAATCAGTCATTTTCAAAGTACCACGCTCTATAAATAAATTTTGCCTTTTATGTAAACTCCAGATTGACAAAATTGGTGTCTGGGAACAAACATCTCGCATGTTTTTTTTATAAGTATCTCACTTAAAAACAGAGGATTTGATTGTTTAGTTTGCAAAAGTCAAAAACTTTTTCTTGTGGAGCATATGTTTTTTGGTTTATTCATCCAATCGTTCGTAGTGTTCAATATCTCCTAGCTGGATTTTCAAGAATTTTGTATATACAGTTTGCATCGGAGATCAAATGAGAAAACGCTCTTATTAACAGACGGATCGATCATCGGAGCTTTTAATTATGAAGTCGTAAATATCTAGTTACCAAATTACTAGTTACCATTATCTAGTTACGTCATATTATATCTCATGGAACTGTATCTCGAGAGTAGATCATTTTGCTAAAAAAGCACTTCTGCCATTAGTAAAAGCCAGAAAGTAAAAAAGTTGTTATACAGAAATATAATTTATAAAGAATCGAGGTTAATCATACATCGTAGGAACTCACACTTTAATGTCATAGCATTAAATGGTAACAGACATTTAAAGAAAATTTTAAAAGCGACGTCTGTTTTTAAATTTAAGTAAAAGTTGAGTATCAAACAAATTAAGTAGATATCTTCTAATGATTAGAAAGGTAAATTAAATTCATTAAATTTTAAATTTCAAGGTAGAAGTTTTTTAAGTTAAAAAATTGGGTTTTTAGTGAATGAAATATTTGCAACCTCGAACGAGCACCTCAGACTGGTAATTGGGTCTACTTCTGACCTATGTACAATTATCAAATAAATTCATAGAAAATGTGATTTAAAATCATTATAGAAGAAGGGATGGACGGAAAGATCGAATATTTGAGGACTCGGTTTTGAACAATTGCATTTAAAAGTTTTAAATCTTGCAAATAAGTCATGTTTTCAGTTGAACCATCATGTTTTGCTTCACATAATTTTTATAAATAATGTTTGACTTGTAAAATCTTTTCAACATAAAACTCAAGTTTTTATCACTGTTGTATACAGATTATAGCTGTAAATCGGGACAATTTTTAAAGGTTCGATAAAACTGTTTCGCGACGTTTTCGTATCGATAAAGTAATTTTTATCTACTTCGGTTGGCCGTTCAACACTGATACACAAGTCGGTGCAGTTTTACCTTATTTCGTGCTTTATAAAATTACGAAGTCAATTCTATTAAATAAATTTAAGATTTTCAAATAAAATATTTAGTGCGGAAAATTATATAAAACTCAGAAAATAAAAAGAGATAATTAATCTTCGGTTCTGTGAACTAGACTGGATATATGAAAAAAATTATCTAATACACAATTACGAAAATTAATTGCCTTGTTTAGCCATTTAATATTTTTTCAACATGTTTTCTTGTTAATTTGTAATGTTAATTCTATCTGCGAGCAAACACATAATAAATAGAAATTTTTACTTAAAATTATAATATAATCTACTAACCTATGTAGTAGAAATTAATTTAACACAAGAAACATAGACTTAATTATGAGATGAAAGAGATAAAATCTATTTCTTTCTTTATAAAAACTTTCTTAAAATTTTATAAAGTTACACCGTCCCAATTATCCTTGAACTTACTCTTGATGGCTTCGAGCAAATCAACGAGTTTAATAAAAGGCTTAAAGATTGCATAGAATTCTCGTGAAAAAGTAACTCATGAATTTTTTTTATAAACCACAACAAATTACACTGAAATCATCGCTCTTTCACTTGCACACGTTAATTCCACAGTCATTAAGTGGGTTTGAAAGATAATAAAACGAAAAAAAAGCGAGTGAATTGAATTTTTTATTAAGAAAATGAGCATTTTGCTTTGCAGTGACATTCATTTATTTGCAATCGCTTTGAAATATGATAATAAAATGAGAAAAACGATTGTCATTAATTTGCTGGTGACTGAACAGCGAGCAACCGATATGCACAGCGGCAGTCTATTTTCTGAAACAACAATGAATCTGTCGAATTCTGCTTCCTCCTGCACTCAAAATTGGAATAATTTTGAAGTTGTTACTTTTCAATTAAATTTTGCTTTGCATTTAAATTTTTAACAATTTAATTATTTATGACTTTAAATATCACATCAACTAAATTCTTTCTGTTCTAAATAATACAAAAGCAGCTTGACTAACTTGTAGTGAAATTGTTACATAAAAAAACAATTAAAATTATTTTTCATTCAATAAAACGCTATTGCTTTTCATTTTCACCTGAACACATTGAAACCTATTTATTTGGACACGTTTGATGATTTTGCGGAATTTTACTTATAAATGCGTTTACATTTTGTTGCGAACCCTGATCGAAATTGATGCATTTCTAAGTGATAAGTGATAAGTAGAGTGGTAAATTTTGTGAAAAATAATGACCGAACTTTGTGCTGATTTTGTGACAAAAAACTTTGTTGAAAATGAAAATTTTGTAAAAATTTTTGACATTTTTGTGATATTTTTTATAATTGATTAAGAAAAGAATTACATTTAATAATATTCTACATCTCTTAATTCTTTACTGCAAATTGTTTGCGAATAAATGAGCAATAGACTTTTATATTGAAAATAAACGATCTAGATCAACCGAAACTAAATATGCATAAAAAGTTTTTAATTTGTGTTCAACCAAATTCTTAATTATAGCTTTTTTGTCCATGAAGATTGTTCGCACAAACACGAAGTTTGCCATCGTTTTTCTAGTGCCCAATTCCATACAGTGAATCCTTTCTACAAAGCACACCAAAAACATGACCATTATAAGGAGGTGATCGTTCTTGAGAGAGCATTTTAATTGAGTTAAATTAGGAGGGTATTTCAATTATGTGTCCATTAGGGGAGATTTTACTGTATGAAATAATTGGTTTGACTATCTATTAGTTGGATAGCCTATATTCAGATTTAGATATTTGTTTTTCAATTAAAGCGAAAAGTATATTAGTTAAATTAGCACAATGTCAAGTATCTATGATTTATCTATCTTTGGAAAGAGAAAAGTTAGATTATTTTCAAAAACTTAAAATGACTTTTGCATAGCTGTTTAATTTGCTTACTTTTTTGCAATTATTCAATAAAATTTTTGCTCACAATTCAATCGATTCGGGCAACTCAACTTTATTTGATCAGTGGAAGAAATACAGCAAAGAAAGTTATTCATATTTCATGTCTGATCACACTAAGATAAGCAAGAACATAAGAGGTGAAACATGACAAGTAGCAGTTTCATTATTAAAACAAAATCGTGTTTGTATTGTTCGGCGATACGAATCATTTGCATATTCTTTGTTCTCTTGTATTAGTGTGCACCAATGCCATACTTTATGCCATTACTGAACCCGAAGCTGCATTCTAGCTGTCTATAAAATCGAAGATGTTTTATCTCGTTGTTTTCATTGTTTCTCACTCGACAAATGAAATTTGAAAACATAAATCAATACAAAAAACTGGCAAATATTACAATGAAATTGCTAAAATTGAAAAGATTGAATGATCTTAAGCTCAAAGTTTTGAATTTTATAAATATTCAGTATTTTAACTTTCCTCTAACAACAAAAGTGACTTAAAATTTTTAGTTTTTTTAACACATCCCATTCAATGATTAAAAGCTTCGCTTCTATTGTGAGCCGTTTAGCTTTGAAAATAAAAACCAAAAATTGAAAGCACGCGATTCTCGAAGAGATAAAAAATTTTTCATTTACTTGTCTCACTGAATTATTTCAATAAACAACAAATATTAACAATTCTATTCAATCGCTTTTATCAATACAAACTCATCGATTCATTGATGTATGATAATTGTTTGGTTTGTTGTTTTGAAAGTAAATAAGAGATAAACTAAAACTACTAAGGAAAGTGAGGAAATTGTGTATTGGAAAAATAATTCAAATGCTTTCGTTGCCTCATTCATGTTTTTCAAGTTTTTGTCAGCCTGCAGTAATCACTAATAATCTGTAGTGATCAATGATTAAGATGGAGATGAGAGCAAAATACGGCGATGTTAAGTCATGGTTTGAAGTTGGCGTAAAGGCTAAAAATAAAATTATTGTGACATTTGCTGCATTAGCAATTATTATATTTGATGCGCGTAATGAGTACATTTTCAAGGTAGCGATGAATTACTGCTTTTTAAAAGAAATTCAAAAAATCTTTTATGATGTAATAAAGGTCATCATATACATGAACAGTTAATTGAAAGAAGTCATTGGAAGCTTAAACCTTCGGGCTTTATTGCAGCTACTTTTCATCAATAGTCATATTATCACTGATGTTCTGTTAAAAATAATGATGATTTGCATTTTCTTCATTATTTTCTCTGTTTGCTCAAAAATCTTTTGTTGCAAAACGGTTTTTCTCCTCAAAAATGCTCAAAAAAGAAGCTACGTATTCGTGGGAAAAGACATTTTTACAATTGCATCTCTCGCAAGCATTTCTATCATATTACGGATGCAAGTGTAAATAGAAGGTTACGCAAAATGCACGTCTACTGCTTGAATCTAAAAAATGTTAAACAAACAACGCGTCAAACACGATTTATGAATTTCCCGTTCACTTGATTTCCAAAGGCGATTCTTGTAAAAATGTTTTTAATAATTTATGAATCGCTGTAAAGTGGCGCAATGGAAAAATCGTTCATCTCCTCTGATTTGAGTAGAATTTTGCATCGCTTGCGATGAAATCTCGACAATTGTTTTCAATTGAAGATTGTATCTGCGACTATGAATTTTAAATTATAGTGATACCTCAGCTAAAGATGAGGTAACTGCCAAAAAATTCATCGAAAATCATCGGTTTTTCCTGAAAATTTTTTAGGAAACAAAACGCATTTCTATAGCCAAAAGTCCTTCGATAACGGCAAATCACACACAAATAATTGCAGAATTTAATTGATTACAGAAGAAAGTGACATGATACAGACGCACAAAGTATGGATTTTACTCGCTTTCGTAGGGCTCGCTCATTGCTTCAATGGTAATCTAATGCTAAATCTTTTGTTGATTGTTTGAGCGTAATTTTCTAATTTTTTAGGTAACGGAGTTTCCCAGTTATTTTCATGCCAGTATCCAGGATTTTATTCAGATTCAGATGATTGTTCTGTTTTTTACCGATGCGTCGAATCCGGAAGTGGAGTTTATTTCGCTCACAGGTTCAATTGCGGACCTGGGCTAGTGTTTGACGAACGGTTGCAAGTGTGCAACTGGCCTCATTCTGCTAGCACTTCTTGTAAAGGCAACCAACATAGAAGCCCACAGTATTCTTTCCTTCCTCGGCGACCAAACGATAGAAAATTTGATACACCAATAGTTTATTCGAATAGTTACTATCCACCATATGAATCCGACGTGACTCTAGGTTTTGAAAGTAGATCGCGGACCAGATATGGTTCGCAGTTAGATAACTGGTCACAAAATCGTAATATTCCTCAACATAATGGAAGACAATATGCAACTAATTCGTTTAGATCATTAAGACCCAATCAAAGAAGAGAGTTTAATTATAATCAAAATGTGAGATCAACAGCTGCAAATAGACAGCAAACTTTTTATAAACCTCACAATGTTCAAACTCAAGTGAATTCTAACAGAAAATCAAATAGGAGGCAGCTTGCTCCATTAAACTTATCTCAAAATGTTCGACCACGTTTCACAGCTACACAAAAACCGATTAAAAAGCAGTTCGCTCAAAGTGCAAATCAAAGCTATTCATTTGCTAAGCATCAATCACAAGCAGCAAGGAATCCATCGAAATCATTGAATCATAAATCGGGTCAAACTTCTAGAAATGAAGCTGAGAGGGCATCTAGAGTTGAGCAACAAAAATCAGAAAAGGAACCTAAAAGTATTAAAACAAGCAAAAACTATCAATCGCCAGCTAATAAAGCTAGAGAGTCGTCTCATTCAGCAAAGCGACCAAAGCAAACACCTGAAACAAGTAGCAATAATGGTGCGAAACAAACGCAAGTTTCCAAAAAATCCACACAAAAACCATTAAAAACACCTGATGTAAAAAATACAAATGTACCGCATCAATCTCCGGCAAATAAAGCTAGAAATTTGTCAAATTCAAGAAGGCCGTCTGTTAAAACGTCGAAAGCCAAGGATCCTGCAGAATCACCATTGTATACCGGCAGTAAAAATCAACATAATACGGGTGATAGTAAGAAGCCAAATAATAATTTGGATAGAGGTTCACGCGATAAACAACCTTCTAAAACCAAACCTCAATCAACCCCAAAACCAACAATAAAGTCGGATAACAAGAGAACAAAAACTTCATTACAGTCACCTGCTCAAAAAGGTCGAATGGGTTCAAAAACAAATCAAAATTCTAAAGATCAAAACAGAAATGATGTAAACAAACAACAAACGCAACAAACAAAAACGAAAGATGCACAAATTGCAACAGAAGATAAAAATGAAAAAAATGCGAAATCGAAAAAACCATCAGAAAATTCAAAACCTTTAGTTGTTCAAGAAAAGCTGGAGGATGCATCTAATGGTAATAAATTGATGCTCAATCTTGAAATTTGCTTTTAGTTTAATGCTTTCTATTTTTAATGCAGCGATACGCAAGAAATACTCAAATGAGAAGCTTCCGCCAAAAAAATCATGTCAACGCGAAGGTTTCTTCAGAAATCCATACAATTGCAATAAATTTTATAGATGTGTCAAACTTCCGGGTACAAGAAGCTTCCAAATATATTATTTTGATTGTCCAGCCGGCTTGGTTTTCGATGAAAGATACGAAACATGCAACTGGCCATATGATGCTCCACCCTGTGATTCTAGACAAGGAGGTGAAGGTAATGTGCTTTGTCTTATAAAATCAGGAGCAACCTCAAAGATTTGTTTCAGATCACAAAGTGGAAAAAGGAACTGATGGAGAAAATCAGCATCCAAATAATGGTTTTCCTGATTATTTTGATGATAAACAGGGACAAGTGACTGAACCTCCGCAAAAAAGAACAACCAAAAAATCGAAGACTTCTGTTGATGATAAAATCTCGCCGAAAAAACCAAGTGGTAAAGGCAAGGATTGTGATGAACAAGTCATTCAGCAAAAAACAGATGATGATGAACAAGTGATTCAGCAAAAAACAGATGATGATGAGGATGGTTTTGAAGACAGTGAAAAATCTACGCCAGCAAAAGAAGATACGACGCCCATTTCGACAACATTGAGCGAGCAAAAAACAATCAGCATTGAAGATTCGTCGCTTACACAAACCGAAGCGACAACAGAGTCTTCTTCGACCACAGAACAGACTACGATAGGAACATTAATGACAGAAAAATCAACTCAAAAAACGGAAACTCAAGAAACGGAATCTTCAAGTCATACTATAGCGGACATGACAACAGAGGCAACAGACAAGACAACCTTGCAAGCATCTGAAACTACAAAAGAAACGGGTTCTTCAACAAAGGAGACGACCGAAGCTAGTTCAATAAGAACGACAGCAACAACAGAAGAAGCTACTACCGAATCGACGGCGGAGCAAACTTCACCAACTATGGAAAGTTCTACCATAAAGCAAATGACATCGACACTAGAAACAACTGAAAATACATCAATTCAAACAACCGAAACAGCCTCGTCGGAAACAGAATCTTTCACAACTCAATTTCCTTATTCTACAGAGACGACAACAACATCCGAAAGCTCGACCACTTCTTCAGAGAAGACAACTTCAACTCAAAGCTCAATGATGAATATGACAACGAGTGAATATACTTCAACATCAGGAACAAGAGAAGATTCAACAGAAAGTGAAAGCACAACTTCAACAATGACCGAAAGTTCAGTTACTCTAGAAGTAACTTCTGATTCATCTACTTTCACAGAAATATCAAGTACAAAAGCTACAACGACAGAGAGTGAACATTCTTCAGCTTCCACTGAGACTTCTACCGTTGATGCCCAGAAAGGAGAAAACATCCCAGACATTGTTCCCGATGAACTTCCATCAACTAAAAAAGATGACGATAAACACGATGTCGAGTCAGATGAAATTACAACACCTGATGAGAGTGAAGGTAATACTTCAAAAAAATGATATGAAAATAACTTTGAAAATTAGTATCTGCAGATGATCAGCAAACTCAGAAACCACAACAAATCGACGAACAGAACACTGAAGACGATGACCAAACAACAACAAAAGATCCAACAAAAACGACAACGGAAACATCGGACTCATTTTTCACACTACTTCATCCCGATAGAGAAACGAACGGCGATACAGATTCTGGATTTGATGAAGATTATCCAGACAGGAGAAATGATACAGATCCTAGATTTGGTGAAGATTACCCAGAAAGGAGAAATCAATCAGTTTTTCAGAGTGAGGGAGGGGGTAGTTTGAAAAAAGCAAATCTTTGTGCTCGAGAAGGCTTTTTTAGAGATGAATATAATTGCCATCGATTTTATAGATGCGTTCGCTTAGGTAACACATTTCAGAAATTCAGATTCGCGTGTCCTGCTGGATTAGTTTTTGATGAGAGATTTGACACTTGTAATTGGCCATACGCTGCTCCACCATGTGTTGCAAAAGGTAACGCTAAATATTAACGATAAAAATTATTCATGCCTATATAATCCAGAAAAGGAAAAAGAAGAAGATGATCAGTTTGATGTGGAGGGAGATCTAGAATTGCAAGGAAAAAAAGATTCCGAAGCGAAAAACAACAAAACTTCTTCGTTTAAGTGTAAAGAGGAAGGATTTTTCAGAGATAGAAGAGATTGTGCAGTTTTTCACAGATGTGTTTATCTCAATAAGCTGGTGGCATATAGTTTTCGATGCCCCAAAGGTCTTATATTCGATGAACTTTACAGTGTTTGCAATTATCCAGAAGATGCATTTCCACCTTGTAATTCATAAAAGGCGATTGATCGCAGTAATCTCATGAATATGAATTCTACAAAGCACTTGTTCGACGAGTTTTGAGGGTTTTGTTTATATTCACAGATAAGAATCTATTTCAAAAATGAGATAATAAATCCTTTTTTTTGTTTACAAATCGTTAAACTCGCATAATTTTATTTTTGAAACAGATTCTCATGTGAGAAAATAAATGAAATCCATAATCTTCAAAATGCCGAATAAGTCGTTGTTTTCAATAAATAAACGGCAAAATAATCTCCATGTATCGACAGGAGATAGATAACTTTTAGCAAATTAGCAAATTATTCTAGTTGAAGCCGTTTTTTTTCCTTCTGATGTAAAATAAAATCTAAACAAGAAGCTGTGGAACTCGAGTTTTTCTGGTGATATTTAAATCGGTGAAAAAAAATTTACCAGTTTGTTTGGGTTGTGGCTAGGGGATCCGTTCACTTGCCAGAATTGACACATGTTAAACCATCTTAAAAGCAATTTCTCAGTGCTTTGATACAGAATTATGAGACATCTTTTATAAGATGGAAGTTGAATAGTACTTTTATATAAAACTAATCGGGTGAGAATTGGTTGAGATTTAGATCTACAATCAAAAAAAAATTCGCCGTTGACTTAATGTTAAAGTTTGCACGCGAATAACTTGCTTCACGTGCAAAATTCGCACCTATGATTGGGATAATTCTTAATACAATAATAAAGTTCTATCTGAATATCAAGTTTCATTGAAATCAGGACCAGGCATAAAAAGAAGTTTCGTTTTTAGTGGACAAATCTAAATTTACATCCTGCATTTAATTATAAATAGTTTATTTTAGGTTACTTATTGTAATTTTTGGCAATTTTAAATTCTGGAAAATGTCAATTCGGTCAAGTGTCAATTCTGGCAAGTGATATTCTGGCAAGTGAACCAAACCCGTGGCTAGAATGCAGTCCAAAGACTGAATTGAATCATTTATTTATTTTTTTTTTTTTAATATCAAATATTCAATATACATAAAATTTTAATTTAAACTGATATTTATGATCGCTTCTTTTTTGGCTCATTTTCAAAAACTTCATCGGAAGCCTTCCTTTTTGAACTAAATTTTGTTCCGTTAATTTTCGCAATAAAAGGAAAATACTCACAGTTGTTTCATCAATGATTTCAGACTTGATTTGCCTTCTTCAGTTAGACCACGTTTCACTTTTCGATTAATTTTTTGCAATGTATCGTTAAGAGTGTTGTCTTCACTCTATGAGCCAAAAATTGAAAACAATTTAAGATTTTGTTTTCGAAATGTATTCGCACTTAAAGCATAGAAAGAAATAATAGTAACCAACAAGCGAAGTTTATCAGTTTATAAAAAGATGTTTTATAACAAGACATTATATGATAAGTGCGAATAAAGCTGAGAATTTTAGTTTTAAGATTCAATATAAAATACCAGATTTGAGGAACTAAAAAATGTTAGGTATAAGAATCAAATTACCTGAAAGTGAGCTTTCAAAATATCGAGGATTACCAGAAGATTACTTGTGCAAGTCAAGTTTTTCTTTTCAATGCTTTGCGGAAGAATCCGCAAACAGTTTTGCTGAATCAATGAAAGCTCTTTTTTAATTTCTGACGCTGACAATTCATTGATAACCTTCAAACAAGCGCTCATCATTGATAAAATATTCATTCTTTTGAAATTACGCAGATTTTCGCTGAATGCTAAATCCAAGCTAAACTTTATTAAAGGAATTGCTATTTCCTGAAGTAAAAAAAGAATCAATCATCAATTCTATCTTTAAACTACTTACACAATGTACTTGTACAATTTTTTTGTACATGTCAGTTGATAAGCATGAATTAGCCTTGTCAAAATGTTGTTTCAAAAAATCCATTGCGTATTCAATGTACCAGTCTCTCTGATCATTAATTTTTTTGCCTATAGATATCTAAGTAAAAAATGTTGCACTATAATGACAAAACTTATAACAAGCTAGTTATAACTTACAAACCAATTACAGAGTGAAGCCAAAATTTTTTGAAAATTGTTATCAGGAATTTTATTACACAACGAAAAACAGTCTCTGAACTGAATATCAACTAAACTGAATTCGACATCCTTATCTCCAATTTGACAATGTTTCAAAGCGGATATGGTTTTTAAGTTTTGAAGAGTTTTCTCAATAAAGGAAGAAGTCTTTTTATTTCGTTTGGTTTGCTTCAAGACTTCCAATAAAAGTTTAGAAATAGAGAGAATATGGCTTAAAGAAGGGCTTTTCTGTTTGATGACTGTGTTGATCAAATCCAAACATCTTTAAAAAAATAAGTGAATATCTCGAAAGTGAAAGAAAGTTAATATACTTAAGCTTGAATTCTAACTGAAAGACTTCTTTGTTTTTCTGTTCTTTAGTATTCTGCATCTTACTGCGGAAAGCTTCTGCCAAAGCCTCATCAAGTTGAAACATTTCTTCGTCACTTAAGTAAACTTCAGATTCCTAAAAATAAATAGTCAAGAATAGTTTGTCTCTTGCTTACTAACCTCATTTTCGTTATTCATTGCTGCTGGTCCTAATGCTGAAATAATTTTCAAACGAAAGTTTTCATCTACGTCTTCATCTTCACCAAGTTCTTCGGCATCAGTATCACTGTCATCGCTTTCACTGTTTTCGTCTGAAGAATCGCTGTCTTCAGATACATCTTCAGATAATAAAGCAATTTCTAATTGCTTAATTGCATCTCCAGTGATGCATCCACAAATAGATTCAAATGTTGAATTGAGAACTTTTCGCATAAAACTGCTCGATTTTGGCAAAAGCGATATAATCAAATCTGTTAAAACATCAGCCCAAAAAGGTTCTTCTTTGCTTTGATCGGGTTTGGTCCTATCTTTTGCTCTCTCAATGCATTCTTCTAATTCCTTTGAAAAATTCGTAATCATTCATTATCAAAATAAAAGATGCAAACCTTTAACGCAACTAAAGTTTCAGCACTTTCGACAAATAAATGAAATCCTAAAAGTCCATATAATAAAACAACATTTTTAACATCTGGAGCTTCAACAGCGCTCATAAAACTTTTAAAACGTTTCTTCATTCTTTTCCAGCTTTGCAAAGTCTGCAATAAAGCTAGTCAATTAAACGATTCATTTAATTCAAAATATAGTTACCGTTTCATTAACTAAACAAGAAATTTGCTCATTTGATAAAAGCTGTGTTGTGTATTGCATCAAATTTTTTAAAAACAACAGATTTGCAGGTTGATCTTTTTTCAAATTCGGAAAACAGATTAAATTCAATGTTTTTAGAAAACATTCTCGAAAGGAATCATTCAATTTTTCTGTTTTTTCAGCTTTAAACATTTCAAAGCCCTGAATAATATGAATAGGACATGAAAAAGGTATCTATGTAACTATTATATTACCTCAAGCTTTGTAGATGTGTTAAAAAAACTCTGTCGAAGCAAAAAACTGGCAATTTCAAACTGCCAATCGCTTTCATCCACCACAGCTGGCATTCTAACCAAATTTGAAATCTGTGAATTTAAAATCTAAGTAAAAAAAGTGAGTTGAGAAATAAAATTACTTGTTGAACACAAGTGATTCTCAAATTATCATTTTTGCTGATGTTATCCGTTTTAGTTAATTTTTTCCGCAACTCGATTGACCATTGTTTAACAGCAGATGTCTTGAACTACATAAATAAAAAATCTTAAATAAAAGCTAATATAAACATACATACAGCTGAAATAATGTTACTCAAGAATTTAGTTTTAGAAATTGAATCAAACATCAACGAGCCAGGTCTTTGAAAAAGTAAAATAAATTAAATTTTAAAAATTTTTTGACTTACGGCTTAATAAAACATTTAGCAACTTTAAGCTGCAATTCATCGTCTGATTTCTGGACAAAATCTGTTATAGATTTGATCTAAAATCTAAAAATTAATAAACTATTGATTCCTAAATTACGTACCAAGGATAAAGATAAATCATGCAAAGGATGCTTCAAGTTCGATAAAATTGGAATAAATATTTTCAGAAAAGTAGTTGAAAACACAACTTCAACCTAAATTAATCGAGAATAAACAACACTGAGTTGAGTGATTGCCTTACATCAATTTTTGCTAAATTAGGTAACATAAGTTCAATAAAATGAAAACCCAATGCAATCTTTTCCTTCATTCCTTGTCGCAACAAATTTTCTTGAAGCAAAAACAAAATATTAGTTTAAAAAATATATTTCAAGCATACCTTCAATGCATTGAATCCAAAAATTATTGAAATCCTCTGATTTTAAAAAAGTTTTTAAAATGTAATCACATAAAGGATGTTTTAGTGGAAGATATGAGGTAGTCTCCTGCAGTATTTATATAAAATAAGAATTTATCAATCTTATGCGTTCGAGAGTAAAATTCAATAAGCAATTATCATTAAAAAATGAGATTATCTATTTCGTTAATTAACAACTAATGAAGTCTTTCTTACACTTATGATTTTTGCCAATTTGTCTTTTCTTTCCATAAATAAAGAATGGATGTTTTCATCTAGTTTTGATATCTATTTTTGATAAAGTTTAGGATCAAATTATGTGGTGAATATCCTGGAACTCACTGTGCATTTGCATGTTACAAGCATTAAAAATAAACTAAAGGCAGAAATATCGTTTCCGTTCAATTCTTCTGTTATTTTCCTTGATAGATACTTTTTGATTGATTTAACATTTAAGTACTCGTTAGTGACTGCTTCCATTAAAAGTTTGCAAAGAAAGAGTTCGACATATTTTTTATGATTTGCCAAGTAGAAAATTGCTTCGAAAACTGATTTTTTCACGTCTTCTTCATTTTCTTCAGACAATCTTCGACTAATGATCAGTGAAGCGATCAAAAGACTCCATGAAATACTTTCACAAGCTTTGGCAGCATCAATTGGTCCATAATTTTTCTCACCAAGCTTCCACACCTCTTGAATTGTTACCTCTTTATACGAATATATAAGCTAAATTTGAAATAAAGCTTAGTCATAAAGAAAAAAAAAGTAAAACAAACTTCTGCAAGGAGAGTAGAATATCCTTGGCGGGTGCAATTTCTGGAAGAGGCAAGTCCTTTGACTAATCTTTCAATACAATAAATAATGGAAGAATTTCGATTGCTTGCCTGTAAAAAAGTTGCATAAGTGTTCAATATGCAAATGGGAAACAAATTTGTGAAGAAATTCGAGGTTAGAGGAGAAAAAGTTTGGTTTCATTTTCGATATAAACTTATACTCACCACATGTTTTAAAGTGGTGAGTAAATGAGTCAAAATTTAAATTCTGTCACAATGTTTCGGGTAGGGAGCGCAACGGTCTTAAAAATTCTTAACGCTACATTTGTACTTCTTAGAATTTTAGTATCTAGCAATTTCCTTTAGTTTAGGTAACTAAGGGACTACTATTTGAGACTTTTGGGACAAAACTAGGAGGGCATCCGATTTACGCTTTGGAAGATGATAAGCGGGTTAGCTCTCTATGCCGAAACGCATTCAATTTTGCCATAAAACTTTTCTTTTGTTGAACAGTGCAACTATAATAACTGTATTAACAACTTTTGACCTAAAAGCTAATCTTACTATCCTTTCGCATTGTTTTTCATTTATTTCCAAAGAAAAGTATTCGTGACAAGTAAAAACAAACAAACTCTTTAAAATACGAATCAATAAATGAATGAATCTATTCCGAAAGGGCCTTTCTAATAATATATGCATTGTTGGATAGGCCCTTTCGGAATAAATTCATTCAATTGTTGATTTAAATTGACTTGAACTGATTTATTAAGAAAGGGTTTAACAATCATAAACAACGTGCGATACACCCTTTTATAATAATTTATTCAATTAGAGTAATACTGATAGGAAGGCAATAATTTGTAGCAATTATTTTATGAATTTGGGAAAAAGTAAGCGTTCGAATAAACGAGAAAAAGAGAAAAGCAACTTTGCACAGCAAATATGGCCGAGACGCAACGCACTCACCTTTTCATTTTGAATAACATCAACAATGCTTTCCATGCTTTTAAATCGCACTTTTTTCGACAACTCGGAAAGTGTCCAAAAATTGTCGAGTATTTTCTGGTCGACATTACGTGAGCCAAGCCCGCGTTTCATGCTTTTTTGGCTTTTTTCGTTCATGTTTTTCATTTAGAAACACGTGCGAATTCACCTCTAAGGGCTCGTCTCCAAATGCCGCCCGTTTGAACTGCTTCCAGCTCAAATGTGCTGCGTTCGCCTTCACTCAAACCATGCTTCAAATCAACGAAACAATGACTAAATCATCAAATCACAATTGTATAATCATTGTAAACTAACCATTGAGGTTACATTATTGCGCTGTCATGGCTGCACGTAATTTTCATTTTAATTTTTGAAATTCTTAATCAATCTTAAAATAATATCAGTTAACTTTAACTTTAACTTTATTCTTAGCTTTTTAAGGCATTACTACCTTTACAGCATTAAATTAAATTATTTTTGTGACATATTTACAATGAATTGCTTCTTTCGCATCACAGTTCTGCCAAAAACTCGCTTTTTAGTCCCACGACTAGTCAGGTATTGATGTTTAATCTTTTCCCAAACTTTTGAGCATCTCTGCTCCATTCTTTCAGATATTCTTGGTAGCTTTACACTTATTAGTTTTGCCGCTTTTTGTTGAATTTTTTCAAGTAACTTTCTCTCATTATCATTTAAGTTGAAATGAAAACATGAACAACCATAAAGAATATGCGATTCAATTATAGAATGGTACAAGGCTTTCAGAATAACTTTATCATCTGTAAATCTTTTTAACATTTTCAATTGGTGCAAGCCGTAGCATGCTTTCTTAATTGAATTTTTCACATGC
>NCKU01001821.1:0-22657 GCA_003675995.1 Dinothrombium tinctorium
CTCTCTCTCTCTCTCTCTGCTCTCTCACTCATTTACTTTCTTCTTCTATGCTCTTCATTTCACTTCATTTGATTTTCTTAAATGCTGAATTTTCACTTCCAATCTTAAGACTAGCAGCGTTTTGACCATTACTTTCCGGCCGATTGTTATTATTGTTGTTGTTACTACTGTCTGGTGACTTCGGACCGGGCGATGGTTGCGGTGTTGTACTTCGACTACTGTGTTGCGCGTCTGATGATATGGTGGTTTCGAATGAGTCGCGCGAAGCACCCGAATCGTCTCTAGACAACGCGTCGGCTGCCGGCGAATCGCCGGAATCGCGCGAACCACCGCCGAGCGATGAATACTTAGAGCTGTTCGAGTTGGACATACGTTGATGTCTTCGCCACTTAGCGCGTCGGTTGCTGAACCATACCTGTGCGAAATAAAACATGAGAATAGGGTTGTGTGCGGCAGAAAACGTATAAACATTTATGTTCGTGCACTGAAAGCTTTTTACGAGTGCTCGCTATTATTTATTGCGAAATGAAATTAAAAAGCGAGATTTTTCATTTTGCTTCTTGCCTCGCTCTAAACTCATAAATTTTAACGCGAAACCGTTCGCGATCGCGAGCGAAGCGTGATCGATGCTAGTTGGGCAATAAAAACGAGCGAAAATGATGCGATTTGCGCACACAAATGAGGGTATTTTGAGTTGAGTGATTAGAAAGAAATTGGCCGCTCGCGTACGCGTACAAACCGCGGTAGCGAGTGCACCGCGCTATGGCGTTTGCTCTAAACACTACTTTATCTTCGCTTTTTATGTATTGCGTATAGTTGTAAATATGTTCGCTTCTCGCCGCTCGCCGCTATTTCACTCCGTTCGCGTGCCTGAACAAGTTCATTGATCGGCTTAGTTTCGCAAGCGAGCGAGCGAAAGCCGTGTTTTCTCGCGTTGTTTGGGTGACGGACCGTTTTTCCAATCGTTTGTGTTTTCTGCTTCGCACACAAATCGCTCGTATTGCATAGCGTGCGAGTAGTGCGAGCCGCGACGATCGATTAGCAAAACGATTCAAAGCGCGCTGCTAGTCGCGAAGCTGTCAGATGTCCTCGTCTCTGTGTTTTTCGCAGCGTAATTTGCTAAAAAAGTGAGCGAGTGAGAGAGAAAGAGGGAGAGCGAACAAAAGTGAAAGCTGGCTACTGTCACAGATAATGGCTCGCTGGCTATCGATCAATTCTTAAAGAATGAAAAAGACAAGCAAAAAGCGCTTATAAAGTGAATTGAAGCACGGGCTGAAAACGAAATTTGCACTCAATTTGCGAAAAGCGAAGCAGAAATCGAGTAACTCGTTTCTTCGGTCGTTTTTAGCCGTGCAAATTGAAAACGCGGCTTATTTTCGCAAATAATTTTACTATTATTTGCTCTTTTTCAAACAGAGTGGCGAATACAGCGTTTTCGTTAAGAAACACGCACTTGTCACGCAATAGCTGGTGTTAAGAGCGATGCTTTTGTGCGCAGAAATCGACAGAAAAACTTCAGCTTCTCAGCGACGATAATCCTGCCTTCTTAAGCGCCGACCGCTTGTGTGCGATTCGGGCGAAGGGCTGCACTCGGCACAATGGAGCGGACGTTCGCGCGGCGAGCGCGACCAATGAATCGGAGCAGATTATTGATTTTATAATTGTAGTATAGAATTGCGTCACCGCGTACGCGGCGTAATAAGCGACAATTTGCGTCTACCGTGGTTCGCATTTTTGTCGAATTGAATTTGCTGCGCACTTGGCATTTGAATGGGTCGCTCTCTGCTCTTCCATTCTTCGCATTGATTGGAAAAGAGCAAAAGTTGTTCTGAAAAGTTGGCAATTGGAAAATAATGCGAAACGAAAGCGATTGAATTGATGGTTAGCGAAGATTGCGTAAAGCGAAAGAATGAAATGTTTAAGGAGAAATGAAGTGAATTACAAAGGCAAATCCATTTACGGACAGCTTTATTTCGCTTCTCTCGTTTTCAAAGCGGCGGCCAAGCGATTGCGATCGCGCTCGAGAAATGTCGATCAGAGAAGCTTCTGCGATTCGCTTTGCTTCATCTCTTTATTATAACCCGTAATTACAATCGAAAAAGTAGACACAAATTTGATTGCTACCCACAATGCCAATTTTCACAAAACGCATTTATCATCATTTTTGCTCGCGTTTTCAAAAAACTGATTTTGAATACTGTACTTAATGCCAAAATGTATACAAACCCACAATTCGTTCGGCATACCTGAACTCGGGCTTCCGAGAGACTGGTTAATTGCGCCAATCGCTCTCGGGTCGAAACACAAGGATAATGCGTCCGTTCGAATTCTTCTTCAAGAATTTCCAATTGCTCTTGCGAGAATGTGGTGCGATTGCGGCGAAACTTTGCTGAATTCGACGTCGAACTGTCGAACGACAAATGATCGAAGCTTAACGTCTGTTGAGGAGTTGTCACCGATGGATTCGGCGAAGAGCTCGCGCTGTTCATTTCGCTACCGCTTTTGTCTTCTTTCTCATCGTCTTTGTTTTCTGTAAAATTCGCCGAGAAGTCAAATTGCGCATTTTTTACTTGTTTGATCGACGCTCAATGCTACCTTTGTCTTTGTTGTTTTCATCGTCGCGATGATTATTTGCTTGCAGCAAACCTGCGTTCGCTGCGGCCAACGGAGGCCAAAATGGTGGCGGTGGGGCTTGCGAGGGCTGACTGACGAACGCCGCAGCGGCCGCTGCTGCCCATGCCGCGTAAAGTTGATGGGCATGTGTAGGCGACGCTATTCAATGAAAGCGATTTAAGCAAATTCGGCCAAAGTTTTAAACTTTTTCGCAAATTTAGTTACGATCTAATTACCGGCGTACGGATGAGTTGAATGTGGCGGAGGTGGAGCTAAAGGGTAATGAACCGAGGCCGCTGTCGCGGCTGCTGCTAATTGGTAATTTCTCGCGAACTCGGCAGCTGCCCGTTCCGCAGCCCGATTTCGCAGTATGCGATTGATCGAAGACACAGAGGGTGCCGTTCCATTGGTGCAAACTCCTGCGAATTCAATAGAAAGTTGGTTAAATTAAGCGGGAAAAGGAAGTGTGTGTTCTGCTTATGTAGAAATGCGCACGGGAGGAATCGGTCGAAAAAGCCGGCTAATGGCTGCGCTCGAGACGGCAATTACACTGTCAGCAATTTGTCAACATTTTCGCCTCTCGTCGCGTTTGGCGAAGAACGAGAGCGAAAAAAACGAGCGAAGCAAAAGCTTTAGCCATTTCGAAGGTAAAAGCGGTCGTTTAACGGATAATCGCCTTTTCTGCGCTGGTAACAAGAGTGTATCGATGGCCGTTGGGTGCAACAGACAGCAGCCACTTTTCATAATCAACTGCACTTAACGAATCGCTCAATCATAGCGTCTAAAAAAGTGGTGCCTGCACTGTTTCGCAGCACCGCTCCTAAACAGCGAAGAGCGAATGCGAGACTCGAGCGAACTATACACTGTGCCGATGCCTATTTTCCTCAAACCATTTTCGCTTTTCTCTCTCATTCTCTCTCGCTCGCTCTCACTCATTTCTCTTCTAGCGCTAAAAAGCATTTCGCTGTTAATTGAGCTGTTGTTGTTGTTATTGTGATCAAAACTTATTAACCGAATGCCTTATTTATCGAGCGAATACGGCGTTCGCTATTTATCGAAAATTCGCAATTTAGCCGAAAAACTAAAGCGTCAAATAGTTTCTCTTGCTTTTATTGAGCAAAAGTAAGCAAAACTTTTTTCAACTTTCGCAAACAAAACAATAATTCAAAATTTATTTTGCTCGCTCGCTCTCTCGATATTTCTCAACGATTTTAGCTTTGTAGATAAAAAAAGCAAAGCGTCAGCTCTCGTCGATTCGGTTTTCAAATGCTCATCAATTTCAAATATTTAAACTCATAATTCATTTAAAAATGTTTTTTTTTCGAAAAAAATTGACAAAAACGAGCGAAAAGCGTTTACTCGAAACCCAGTGAACGCAGGTTTTGCGAAAAATAATTGCGCAGAAAAGAAAAGAGTAAATTTTTAAATAAAGTTTGCAAACTAGAGCAAACGAAAATATAATTCAAATTTCAATGCTCAAGCTATTATTGTAATCAGGCTTTTCTCTCTTTCTCTCTCTCTCTCTCTCTCTCTCTGGCTCGCTTACTCTTTATTATTTCATTTCGCTTATTATGAAACTGCAAATTGGCGAGAATAAAATGGTTAGCGAGAGAGAAAAAAGCAAAAAATCAACATCTCTATTAGTGAAAATTTGAAATAACGGCAGCAGCAGGAAATGGAAACCCTAATCAAAGTGAATAGCTGTTTGTTGTGCAGGGAAGAATTTAGAATTTAGAATAAAAATTTGCTGTGTGTTCATTGAAAATTTTTTTGAAAGCTGTTGAAAGCAAAAAGGCTGAAAGCGTGAGCGATGCGAGCAGCGAACACACTTGAACACACTAATTGCATGGCTCGATTGCGTTAATGTTTGTGTTTAGCTGTAGAGAGAAAAGTGAGAATTTTTTCTCGAAAGTTTGTATTAAATTCAAAACTAGACAGCATAAACACAGCGTACGCTTTCAACTAGCTTCATAACACAAACACTGTTTTCCAGACGAAGTTTCTCTCTTTCTCTCTCTTCTTTTTCACGATTGCATTGAAAATTTGAAAATGTGGATAGAGAAGAGGAGATGAAAAGGAAAAAGTTGAGTGAGCATTGGGTGTGTGCGCGATTATCGCCGAGCCTTGGTTGCGGTAAATAATTGTCTAGTTTTGTGAGCATTTTTACACTTTACTGCTTTTCAAATCGCAGCTTACATTTCCAAAATTCGCACACGTAAACGCGAACTACTCAACGTAATGTACACTCGCAATGGTGGCAGCTAGCCTCGCTCGCTCATTTTTTCGCCTTGCTTCGCTCGTCACTTCTGTTTGCTCATCAACTTATTTGTTTATTAATTCGCGATTTAAGGAAAAACGAAGACGAATACGATGAATAAGTAAAAGAGGAAGGCGAAAATGAATGATTGACGTAGCTGACTGTTTTCGAATCGAGTAAAAATAAGCGAGAAGAGAGAGAAAAAAGTTTTCTTGCAAATTTTTTCTCTTTCTTTAATGCGCTTCGCGATTATACAGAAAATGTAAAATTTACATAATTATTGATGCTTCTTTTAGATTCATTGAAATGCTTTAAAATACGAGAGTAAGAAACGATTCTTAAATTACACTTAATGACAATTTTGAGTGACTCGTTGCGAGTCGAAATTAATTTTTTGGTTTCAGCTTTTATACAAAACTACACAGCTCACTGTATTCAGCGTTTTTCTTTTTGCAACTTTAGCAGTAAATTAAAGTTTTGCCACCTTTGCGAATGCGAATTTCAAGTAATTGAGAGTCGAAAAATTTGTCAACGCAATCAGCGCTTATTTTGCATTGTTTTCACTGGATTTATAAATACCTTCGCTGATGAGTCTTTCGCGAATTTCCCAAGCGAAAATAGTCGGATTTTCGCGTTTATACTGCTCGATCTTGCTCACTACCAACGGCGTGGCCACTTTCGGCTTCGAGCCACCGATTACCGACGAATGCGAGGGCGGACGAAAGAGGCCACCGGCGCTTCCATCGTAATAACGACCTGTGCGAAGAAAAAGATTTTATTTTTCTTTTTTCGCTTCTTTCGGATTTCGGATAGACAAAGTGGAGGGAAGTTATACAATCATTGTGAATTGTGTGACGTTTAAGAGCTATTAATGACTGTACTCAATTGTGAGCTATTATTTCGCATAAATTTCATAAGCAAAAAGAGCCATGAGAACTAAGCGTTTTCACCTGTCTTTTTTCCCCGTTTCTCTTCATAAATATAATTTTTAATTTTTTCTATTCTCGCTCTCGCTCGTTCTCTCTCGTTCTCTCTCATTCTCTCTCACTCCGCTCGTTTACTGCTCTTCCATAATATATGGCATTACACAATTTAACATTGAAACGCGATGCGTTTTGTCGAAATCCGCTCTCTTTCGTCGTCGTCGGTTTTTGTTTTGTGTGCGAGTTCGCAATGCTTAAACACAAAACACGTACAATTATTTTAGACTGAATAACATGCTTTTAAACACATGTAATTATCACACACAACGTACACACACACACAACAAAAATCATTCGCCTAAAAACGTTGTGTGTGAGACAAGCTAACTTCCATTCGTAATATTATTACGAAAATCGACGATACAACAGCGATACCGGATACAGGTGCACGCATATGAGCTCGACGTTAACTCTTCTACTGGCCGCCGATTGAACAATTAGCCCAGAAAATGTCTCAAACGCTTCTTCTTCTATTTATGTGAATAAGATGCGTTGTTTACAATTACAGTTACAATTACAGCACACGCACACACAAACAGCAAAATCGAAAGAGTTCAGAAGCTAAAAGAACTCAAGAAGAAGAAGGAGAAGAAGAAAGAAGAAAGAAGAAGAAAGAGTGCAAAAAACAATTTATTGAATTGCAACATGAATGGTGTGCAAGCATTGAAACGCGGATAATTTGTGGCCTGAAGGGGTTGAAAACGCAAATTTTCCCAAAAAGAATCAATCGCGAGAAGAAAAGCGAATTGAAGTAGAGAGGCGAATTCATTTGGATGCCAATTCGAAGCGAATGACTACTACTGAGTGTGTGATTATAATTTGAGCAGAAAAAGGTTAAACAAAAAATGCAACACAATTAAAGCAGCCTGACGCAGCAGAAGCGAGTGGAACTCGCATAGCGCAATTGATTAAGCTTGATTGATTCAGTGAAAGCGGTAAGCTTTCTTACCCAACAATTTTGTTACAGTAGAAGCCGGGAAAGGTGAGAATGGATTAAGAGGATGATTTATTGAAGCAGCGCTCAATGGATGCGGGATTTGCGGAGGATGAGAGGGAGGAGCTGGTATCTGTTGATGCGAGTGCTGCTGCTGCTGTTGCTGTTGTGGCTGTTGATGAGAGGCACCACTCCCAGACACATTTCCACTGTTACCGTTGTTGTTGCTAGCACTGTTCGCGCCGCTTGTGTGTTTCTGCTGCTGCTGCTGCGTTGGCGGTGCTGCTGCTGATGATGATGAAGATGATGTGCTTGAAGAGTGATCACGCTGCGAGCCTAATACATATGTATGCGATTTCGGTTAAACAACAATATACAATGATTAGGCGATCCGTTATGTCGAATTAGGCTTGTAATGAGCAAGCATTTAATTGCAAATTAAATTAGCTTTGCGCAATTTAAATTAAACATTATGCTAATCACACCAGGAAAGGTGAATCGAAGGTGACGATTTGAGGTAATTAGAGCTCACCTGCTTTGTTCTCGCTGTTCGCCGCCGAAATTATTCCGTCGATGTTGAATTTTATCTTCTCGCATTCACTCGCCGACGCTTGACGGTTGCTCGTCCGCAGATCCATCGAAAATTGCTACGAATATTGTGTCCGCGAGTGGACTGCCGAGAAAGCGACAAAATTTAATCAAAGTCACTCTAGACGATGATCGAAAGTAACGATCATTTGCGAGAAAGCGAAACGAAAAAGATGATTATGCATAGCGCGAAGTGTGTGTGTTCTGGCTTTTAGCGATTCCGAAATGAAATATAAGAGAGGAGTTGGCGTTTGATGTACTCAATCTAACTCGCTCTGATGAAGACAAAATCGATACAAGCGTCGATCTGACCATTCACAGTACGCACACATAATTTGCGTTTGAAAAACGCACACAAATCGATATGATTATGTGATTGCAACAGGCAAAGTCCTATATTCTATTTGTACGCGGCCAACTCGGTTAATATGCAGCAGAAGCGTGTACGCGAATTGGAGATGAAGAGTCAATGCTCGAGAAGCAAACAAACTTAGCGACAATAGCTGCAACAAACGCTGGCACAATATTCGAGACTCACTTGTTTTCGACAAAGGCGCACATGAACGCGCTTCTTTCTCGCTCTGCTCACACAATTGCGGCCGCCGTCCATGCGTACCCGCCTCGTTGACCAACCAACGTATTAATCATCGTCTCGTTGATAGCGAGAAATGGGCGCACATTTTTCGACGTAAATTATTTTAAAGAGATGAGCGAGAAGGAGAGAACGAGGGAGAAAGCGGCCGAGAGAGCGGCAGAAATTGAAAGTTAGCACCGCGCGAAGACGAGTGCGATGTTAGGAGCGCAGGTGAATGCGGCAGGAAGAGAGCTACCGTCGGTTAACGAGCGTGGCACAGAGAAGAGTTGATCGAATGGAGCGATTTTCTCGCACTCAGAGTGCGGATGAATCGGAGAAGAATTGGGAAATTTGGCAGCGAAATGGAAGCAAAAACTGAAAGCTAATTTAATAGCGCGAACGCGTAGCATGTTAGCAAGTTAGCTCTAGCGAGAACCATTGGCTGCATGCGCGAATGTGTATAATTTTGGGCGAGAAACGCAGTCGCTTTCTTCTCGAGGTAGCATTTCTTTTTTAAGAGCAGGCAGTTTTCCTTGTTTCAAAAGGCAAATGCTTAAATCACAACAAATTAGTGGCTAATGTTGTGGTTGATGACAGTAACAACAACTTTCTCGGAGCAGTTACAAACACAGCTTCGAGCAGCAAACCGCAGAGAATGAGAAGAGTGAAGCCGAGCGCAGGAAACGAGATACACAACATTTGTCGGGAATCAATTATAGTGTGATTTTTATAGTGGCTTGCAAAATTGATGTATTTTTGATGATTATTCGCCTGCGGGGCTATAATTCAGAAGCTGACGGCGCTTAATGCGAACAGTTTAGAAGTGAGCAAGGCTACGTTCGCTTAACTTACACTTGCACTCCAATCGCTATGCTTTTCGTTAATCATCATCATTACGAATAAGAGAAACGAGCAGAAACGAAGCAGTCGCTGCAGCAACAGCGGCAGCAGCAGCAGCAGCAATCGCGGCGAAAAATTTTGCTCCTCGTGATGATGATGCCATAAAGCAGATCGCTTCGGGCACGCAGTTCACTCGCATCGATCATCAGCAGCGGCAGCGGCAGAAGCAGCGGAATGAGATGAGATGCTTTGCATAACTATTACGCCGAGTGGAAAATGATCGCGCAACAATACCAATGCTTGCGATTGGCGATGCTCGTCGTTTCGCGAGGCGAGCATTACTTTCGCACTCGAGCTCGCGATTTCGTACACACGTAGACGTTTAATTATCTCGCCGAAGCGCAGAGAAAAAAGTGCATTTGCATCGATCGGCGCTCGAGAGAAAGGAGTGCGCGAAGAAGCGAACGCTCGACGGTGCTCGCGAAAGCGGACAGAAACAGCGCTGAAGAGCACGCTGCGCCTGGTGTGAAACGCGAAACCTGCCAATTTACGCATTCCGCAAGCAGATCGTACTTAAAATCAAATCAATGGCCACAATGCAGTGCACGATCAAAGCAGCTTTATCTGTGCTCATTCTTGCCGTATCCATAAATTACTTGCGCCAAAGTGATAGCTGCATCGCGCTGTTGTGCGACACACATCCCGCTTACCGAAATCGCATGAATCGCGGGTGTGTCCTCGTATGCGAGAAAGAGAGTGAGAAAAACTTTTGTCTTTCGCCTTCGTTTCGATTCACTGCACGACAAAACACAAATGCAAATTGAAAAAGAAGCAGAGGCAGCAGCAGCAGCAGCAGAAGAAGAAGAAAAGAGACGAAATGAAATGATGATGGTTTTGCGTAAGAAGTTTGTTTTCAAGCCTGTCTAAACAATAGTCAAACTGTTTTCGCAAATTGCTTTTCTGTTTTGTCTTGGCGCAAACAATGTGTGCGTTTTAAATTAAATTAATTTTCAAACTCTTCGCAAACATTTCAATTCTTTTCTTCTGCCGCTGCTTCCACCGCTCATCTGGCTGCTCGCTCGCATTGTTCGTAGGCGAAGCTCTGCCTCAAACGCGACAAGAGTATAGCCGATGCATAAAGATCGTGAGGTACGCGCTAACAACAAACGAACGCATAGCGTTCGCTCGTATAGCACCGAGCGTCTAACATGATCGCATCCATCCGATGTCGGCACGCAATTGGCGAGATGAATTAACACGAAATGCACATTGAAAGTCTCACTCTTCTCGCATTTTTTTCGTGAAGCGTTTAATAATCTTCGAACGCATGTGAACAGCGAACAAGATTAAAGAAACGAGCGAAGAAAAAACGAGCGAAGCTCGTATACAATTCATGCAACGCTTTATTGAAGCGCTTCTCGCATTAGAATTTGCTTAAATCGGCTTATGTTCAAAGTTATGTTCGCTCGCACGTAGCCGGGCTTTCAAGCGCTCTGACTCTTTTCTATGCGCGCATATGCACCGCTCGCGTGTGGATGATATGTTGTTGTGCTATGTTATGCACGCTCAATTAAAACGCCGGCCATTTACTGACAAATAAACGAAAGCGCACACACTCTCACCAATCATCCACCAGAAGGTTATTCAATTTATTCATAGAAATTTTTCTCTTTTTAAAGGCAAAAAGTGAGTTTAAAGAGCGGTGAAGAACAAAATGCACACACATCACACACCAGCAACACATCTCGTAGATACCGAGCATAATTCGCCTATAAAATAACAAGCGATAAAAGTGCGCGCGCAAAAGTTTCTTTCTCCGCTTCGTAGTGCGCTTTTCTCCGCTACATTTGCACTGCGCGCACGTATCGCGTGAAATAAACTTTTTTGTATTCACTGCTTGTCACTAATTTCAGTAATTATATATGAATACTCAATTGCGACATGAATAGAGAGCGAGAACAAAACGCGCTCGTTTAGCTAACGTTTTCTGGGTGGGAATATCAGATCCTGTTGACTACAATTGCCTACCAAATTGTGTAACTTATTTATTCATTACAAGCGAAAATGCAATTTAATTTTCGCGTTTTGTTGTCGAAATCGATGAAAGAGAACGCGAGCGAGAGGAGAAAAAAATCGATGGATGGCGAGAAGACAGACATCATAAATAAATGAATGCATTTGCTACTTTTATACACTTGGTTGCTTTCCACGAAAGGTTTGCTGCCAGTGCACATGAAACTTGCGATTGCCGCTGCTGCGAAGAAGAAGAAGAAGTAACTGTTCTGTCGATCGTATTTCATTTACTTCTTCGACCAAAATTATACACTTTTTTATTTCCTGTCTTTACGATTCACAAAACGCAACGGAAATCTTTGCACCTTCTTCTGCTGTTTTTTTTCTGGTCATTGTCATTTCTGATCGTCGAGAACAACAGCAACAACAACAACGGCAGCGGCAGCAGTTCGACGCACACATTAGAATTAGGCCGCACGTATGTATCTGTTTGAGCGAGCGAAATTACACGGACACACATACAATCGCGTTATAGGCAAGTGATGATAATTCTCGCCCGATGTGCAACAATACGCTGTGTCCGTGTGTAGCGTACTTTCATCTATGAAATTACGGTGTTTACGACATAATCGACGAAAATTATATTCGCTCAAGAAATTTTCCACTTATCGCTGGAGTTTCGATGAAATTTGTTTGCACCTGGCAATGGATAAATTGTCCACTGCCATCAGCTACCATCGCCACTGCGTCTAATAGTAGCTTCGCACGAGAAGAGGTGAGACAAGCAAACATAACAATTTCTTCTTCCACTATTTTGCCAACAAACACACTTCAACGCTATTGTTTGAATTACGCTTTCAAAGGGTAAACACGAGTAAACAATATTCGCAAGGCGATGAGCAAACATCTTCATCGCTCGAAACGCGTATCATCGCTCAGCAAATCGAAACGGTTAAAAGCGCTTCGCGATCATCAGCATGATCTTACGATTTCGAGCGACAGCGAGAACACAAAACGTGTGACAAGGTTCGTTGTCCAAAGAATTTAGCAAACCGCAATAAATTTTAGCATATCAAAAGCGCTCTCGTCACTTCGCTGTTCGCTCGCTCATTATAATTTACGTTTCTGAGAAAAGCGATTTCTCTCCATTATGTATGATTACAAATTGTGCGAACGCGAAAACTTTTTTCATCACTTTTCACTTCGAAGTGGTGCGCACACAAATGTTCGCAAATAGAATTTGTCGCTTTTTAACAATTTCGATGCAATTGTCATGCAATTGCGAGTTTAAACACGGCGCACACAGTGAATATCGCGTTGAAACCGAGCAGAGCAAACTTAACTCAATTAAATTTGCAAAAGAAATGAGATAATCGACTTACCTGGCTAAAGCGAAGTGCCGGGCTTTCGAGCGAACAATTTGAAACTGATTGAACTGCATTTAAAAGGCAAATAGAGGATGTGTTCAGTTATGTGAAGTGAAGTGGCGAAGGGCTGGATTTATGCGCAGTCCGAAGTTGCGCGGCAAAACTTGTGCCTAAGCTTCATAATCAAAAATTTCTTCGCCCGCCTTTTCGATTAATGAGCGCGGGGGTTCGCACGAAACAAACATAGCGCACATAAGCAGTGTTTATTGAACACACACACACAAACACACACATACACTCGCATTTGCATCGATCGATTCGTATAGGTGCAAATGTTATTGTGGTTTGACCAGCGACCGTTGCCAGGTGAGCAACGAGAGCGGAGAGTAAGTGATGGATCGACAGATAGAGAGGTGGTGTATTGAGACGAAGTGTGTTCCGCAAATGGGCGACAATCGACGCCCTGAGCGCGATTCTTCGCACGGGAGACGCGTTTAGACAAAAAGGTGCTAAACGGTAGCTGTATCAATTGGTGACAGCAGAAATAACTCATTTGCTGGCTGCTTATTGTTTGCATTCGAGTATACTTCCTCCGATAAGTTGCATCGATAGTATTGATGGCTTCCTCTTATTGTCTGCGATGGCGAGCATCGGAAATGCGAGCATCAGGAGGTAGCTGCATCCAGCCGAGGATGGTATTCGAAAGCTTTTTGTCTCGCGGAGTTAAAACAAAATTGTGCTTGTTTTGGAATTTCTTTCGGGTTCGCCATAAATGCGCCGCACGCCATGATTGAGTGCTTTTCAATTCTTCAATTGAGATATACTGTTTTGCGTGTCAATAATTGCGATTCACATCCATTTCGAGTCGTAATTAGCTGTCATTTAATTGAAGAACAGCTCAATACAGAAGCCGCAAATAGCGAGAGAGACGCGAGAGAGGCAATCGCGCTGCCCGAGCAACGCTGCTCACCACGTCCGTCCGCCTGGGAGAGAGAGCGAGCGAGAAGAGGTGTCGGCGAGGGCAACGCTCACACCGATATATCAAAACACAAATTGCGGTGATAATCAATGTTAAAGAGCAGCTAACCACACAAGGTGCGCTTGCCACTGAGAGACCTAATTGGATTCTTATCGTTCTCGCCATCGGCCGAGCTTTAATTTCAAACTGCAGTGCGCGCGAGAGAGAGCGCGATAGAGCAGCGAAGTTGCTTGCGAGTGCTCCGCTTCAGAAGCGTTCTGCAGGCACCCTAATCGCGAATATCAATTTCATGCGATTTTTATAATTAATTTTCGGAACGTACAAACCACCGCAATGATTAAACAGAGTTGAAACAAGTTCGCGTCTGTGTGGAAAAGAAAAAATTTTATAAGACCATTATTAACGCGGCCATAAATTTGAGGAGCGGTTCTTTTGTTGCAAACTTCCTTAAATTTCATTTTGTGTTTGCCAAAAATTATAATTACTTTAACGAGAAATAGGAGTGTCTTCATATTTACACGAATTACTTTTTTATTTCTTCTCATCTCTCCGCGCGGCTCTCTCATCTCACCACTCACTCTCTCGCTCTCGCCAAACCATGCAATTGCATCGAAAATTTTAGGCGAACAAATTTCGCTCGCCGCAATCGAAATCAGCCGAAATCAATGTGTGCAACGCTGCGCGCACAGACCGGGCTTCGTGTGCGCCCGATCGATGTCAAAGACCTTGTTCGCAGCAGATTAGCGCTCTTGCAGTCCGTGCACTGTGTATTCGCTTCGCCCGGGACAAGCTGAGAAAACAGCGATTTTCGGTGCTTTATAGTGCCTTATGCAGCGTTCGTGTGTAAGCGGCTGCGAGCGCTGCGAGGGAGGAGGTGAGAGCGAGTAGATGATGATGATGAGCAGTGGTAAAGTACACGCCGCGTTGGCCGCGTTGAAGCGGCCGACGCGGAGTGTATGAAACGAAATGAAAGCGCAGCTTTATGTGCAGCGGGTCGGCTTGTTGTTGTTGGTGCGAGGCACCTTTGTGCGTTTCATCACTCGATTCGCATTGTTGCAATGCGGAGAGTGCGGTAATAAAGGCATAAAATGCTTTGTAATTTCGGGCCTTTCGATGTGATCCGACGATAAGCAGTCTTAATGATTATTTAATGCTTTTTCGCTGCCAAACAGCTATTTCCAAACGCAAGCGAAAATAAGTCCGTTCATTTCTTTTCATTCCGCTGACCGGCAATCGAGCAGCGTTCAATGCGTTTCCAGATTTTGCGCGAATTTACTGCGAATATATATATAAACGTGATTAAGTTAAGAAATCTAAATGCATTTTCGCTGATTGCATCCAATTCGCGAGCATCTCCTATCATTGCGTTCGCTCTTTTTCTCCACCACTTCAGCGAGAACGGCGCTTTAGCAATTGTTTGCTCACAATATGCAATTAACCCTGCCGCTAATACACACTTCGAGTCCCAAATTCTTAATGGTGATTAAGTAACTCGCGAACGCTCGCGAAACAATTTGCAATGCTTCTGATGATTAGTTTCCTGATTGTACACAACTTCAATTCTCATTTTCTAGCGTCTATAACGGCAAATAAATAACGCAGTTCGCGGAACGAACCACGCTTTTCGAGCTCTAAATGTTCACAATTACAATTTTATTGTACATCGCTTTTGTCTGTAATGCTTCTCGTTTCTTCTTCTTTTTCTCATCTCGTATGCCGCCATTAAAGATATGCGTATTCTTATTTAAAACAATTCCTAAAACAATTTACAGCACACACTTAAACAACTTTGTACAAGCGTCGAATTTTTTTAAAAGTTCGCTTCACTTTCTCAGCTTCGCTTTCATCTTCTTCCGAACGCCTCGTCGTTTTCATTAGTTCCTCGCTATTCGATCCGTAATCCAATCGGTGTACGCATTCACTCTGGTGTATAGTCCCGGTAATTGTGGCAGTGCGCAACCAATGCCTGCGCTTACGATGCCTATCACTGAATATGTATTCGTCGTACTGTTCTTCATTAGCATCGGTCCTCCTGAATCGCCCTAAAATCGATACGACAGCATAATCATTCGTCGCTTTTGCTTTCTATTATTTCTTTCTCAACAGTAATAAATATTGAATATAGTAAGTGTGTCTTTTACGTTTACATCTAAATTAGTTTCATTTAGATCGATCGAAAAATAAAAAAAGATTTGCAACACGTACCCGACAAGCGTCTTTGCCACCGTCTTCGAAACCAGCGCAAAATTGTCTTGAACTTACAACGATCGTTTTACCTTTGTAATGATACCATTGTGTACATATTTCGTTCGAAACGATTGGCAGCGTTACCTTCTGAAGTATAGTTGCATGTTCTGCTAAGATATACAAGGTTTAAATGTATAACAACGGCAGTAATCGTTGAATTGCGAAAGCGAGGAAGAAAGTTTCACGTGTAAAGCCAAGTAAATTGAATAGCGGAATATATTTAAGTTATTTTATTCGGAGTTTGTTCGCCTCTTTTGTCCTAAACGTACAATATTGTGTCATTAATTTTTTTTACCGTTTTCTCTTTCGAAACAATATCAGATAATGAATGCAAGTTTGAGTGCAAGAATAATTTGGCTCGAAAAGAAAATGAAATAAAAAGAGCGTTTGTATTATTGAAATGTGTGTGTGTATGTGTGTGTGTGTGTGTCGTTTTCGATGATAGAAAATTAAGCGAAATTTTGGCATAAAAATATTTGCATCGATGAAAATCGACTTAGCAATCATCTCGAAGGCGAATTTATTGATTTCTGCAAAAGCATGTCGTTGAACTTATTGTCTAACGACTAAATAACGAAATAGGTTCTCGCGCTCTTTTCTCTCAAATATTTTTCACTTCTTCATCTCGAGTATGTCCTAAAATTTTTTTTTCAAAAGTGATCTACAAAAATGAATATTTTCTCAGCTAACACGCGGATTGTGCAATTCGCGATAGCTTGATAGCTAATATTTCTCTTTAATGAAGACTTAATGTATTTTTCTTCTTCTTTTGCGTCTTCAAACTATTTGACTTAAAGGTACATTTCACTTATCGCGATCAATTAAATGTGATAAGTTTTTTTTTTCTAAAAAATAAATCATAAGTGAAAATGTGAAAAAACCATTAAGACAGTCGACGTCATTTGCTGTGTATATTTTATACATCTTCGCTGCGGATAGACGATAACCACAAAGAATAAGAAGAAAGAGAAGAAAAAGAAACAAGCGAAAAAAATGTGAATTAAAAAAGTTTTACTCACTACCTTTGTCACTGTTATTGTTCTCATCACGTAGCCAACCCCAGCCGGTGACCGTTCCGCGAAAACCTTCGTAAAAGTTAGCGTTTAATGGATCACCAGTCGGAGGAAGACAGATGGCAACAATATGATCACTATATTCAACCGATTGTTCCAGCCTTAAAATTAACAAATGCGAAGCAAAAAAGCTTAATTAAGCTGAAAATTGTTTGTAATAATTACGCGTATCATTTGTTTAACAGCATTAGCTTCCGTTCTCATAACTTTTTTCATACTTTCAGTTATTTACGCAATCAATACTCGGCGAGAAAAAAATATGAAAAGAAATAATGAAATTAGCGAGAGAAATTAAATTTTCTTCGGGTTGTAAAACGTTGCATTAACATTTTTGAAAATTATATAACGACAAAGTCGTGAAAAAATATGTGTAATTTAAACGTAGCTAGCGGGTGATTCTTTAATTCGAAAACTAATTTCATTTTTACTTTTCTGGCTACGGCTTCTTCGATCGGCTCGATGCTCAAATTACTATTCGTCTCGATCATTACAGAAATATATTTTCAATTTTCATTTTTTTTCAGTACCTTAGAAGTGCGATATCATTAGCGAATGGTCGCGGACGCGAATAATTTTGATGCACAACGATCTTATTGACTGCAATATCAACGGTAGTACCCTCCAGTGGGTATCGTACGTCGAAGGCGCCCAAACGAACCAAAAAATTTCGCGGAATGTATCCAGCGACGCAGTGAGCTGCAGTTAAAATCCATTTATTATTCAAAAGTACACCGCCGCAAAAATGTCTTCCGTTCAATCGAATCGAAACCTGTGTATACAAAATTTTGATATTGAAAAAGTGAATTAAATTAAATTAGAACTTAAAATTAAAATTAGAAATTGTCGCCGGCGAACACAAAAAAGGGCATTGAAGGCATTGAAATTTATTTAGGTTAGTGTCAAGGCTTTCGCACTGCCATCAAAAGCAATACACACGTCTTCTAAACGCTCGTTCTTTGTTGCACATTGTTCCGGTTTCATTTTTCGCTCCCTGGTCACCAATAATTAGGTTAGCCATCGTTAAGCGCGTTTTTCACTCCATTTTCGCCACTAGAAATTCATCGCATTTTTTCACCGCTCTGTCTCTTTCTCACTCACTCACTCCCACTTAAATCACAAGACTTTTGCAACGTAAAAACTTACAACCCACGGATATTCGCCGGGATAGGTGTTAACGCCGCCGACGATACGACCGTTTCTGATCCTTTGTCGTCCACATTCGTAATTTTTTGAAGCTAAAAAAGATATTTCAAGTGAAAAAAGTTAACCGAAACGATAATCTCGTTAAAAAATAAATGAGCACAGGAGTATGAAAAAACAGGATCAGGCACAGACAACAGGATAGAAATGAATATCGAGGTACCTGTTGGTATCGTGTGACAAATGTGCACGAAGACGAAAGCGACGAGAAAGCACCGCGAAAGTGTAATAAACATTCTCACTTTTAACATTTTCACTGTTTAGCTTTTTATCATTGAAAGGTTTCAAAGATAAGTGAAATCTGATTGATTACTGTGCTATGCGATCTAGATGCGCGCAATTGTTTCTCGCGAGTTCGATTGCTTTTTATATGTCAAATGGAAAAATATTTTTTTTTTCAGAAAAACATTGACAGCAAATTCAGAAACAGCAAATCGAGAGCGACGAAAATATACACGCGACACATATTCAGAGAGAGAGTGCGAGAGAGAGCGAGAGATTACCCTGACCTGAGCATATAGATGGGGTACTCAAAGTGAATAGGAGAAAAATTTTTGCAAAGCCACGATTTCGAGGTCCTGTGCACCAGCGCTGCGTGATTCACACTCACTAATCGGACCTATTGACCTGAATAAATTGATAATAGCGTTTTTACACCAGCGCTCACACTTTTTACAGCCACTCTTCACAAATTTAATGAAAAATGATAATTTTGGTGAAAACTTTTTTATTTTCATATTTTATTTACAAATTCAAAAGTGATCACTCTTTGCGTTCGTGTTTATCATCATTGTTTATCAATGTTTATCAATGTTTTTTAATGCGCTCACCTTTTGTTTTTATTCTTTCTAATCGAGCAGACCACGAATTGGAATTCGCTTAATTTCTCTTGCTCTCGCTCTCACTCCGCGACACCTTTTCCACTTTCCATTTTCAAACATTTCAGAATTAATCATGTTGTTATTTTTGTGAATTAATTTTTACAAATCACCATCACACTTGTCACGAGTTTGCCACAATTTAATTTTATTTTATTTTTATTTTGTTTTCATTTTTTCTCTTGCTTTGCTTTCGCTTTTGCTTCGCTTAAAAAGCGATTGAAACTTGAGAAAAAATGAAAGATCAGCAAAAAGCAGCGAATAAAAATGCAAAGAAAACAAATTACTTGAAATCGATTAGCTTTTAAACAGCTCTCGTTTTAATCTATGCAAGTTTTTCGTCAGGCAAGAGATTCAATTGTCTAGCTCGAAAGTGCACTCATCAAAAGAACAATTGACGAAGAACATTGTCTTATCATCGTAATTTCGAGTATTGTTTCACATTGAAAATCAAAGCAAATAAGTCGATTTCATTTCGAAATTGATTCTTTCCATTGTTTCTCAAATCAATATCGATTCATTGTCCTTAAACATTGAACAGATATTTTTAGAAAGAACGCAATTAGCTTTCTTTCTATCTTTTAATCGAGCTTTGATCAATTCTTTCAGCTCTCACACAACTTCATTTGCTTGGTGCTTGTTACACATTTAGCGTTCGACTTCAAAAGAACGAATATTAAAAAAGGGGAAAAGATCTTACGTCATCGAGTGTTTCTCACGCTCATTTATAAACAAAGCGAATAAAGTTTGAAAAGATCAAAGATGCTTTCCGATTTGGTTATCATTTCTGTTTTGAAGTCAAAAGTTGAGTAAATCAGTCATTTGCGTATTAACTGAGCAACACTTCACAATTGATTTGCGTTTGATTTGCTTCGTGATGTGCTGGCGAATCGATATATTAGACAAATTTGTCGATCAAAGTGAAATAAAAATAAGTAACTTGTAAAAAATAATTCAAAACGAGAATGAGTTTGTGATAGAGTAAAATTAAAATAAAATTTTTTTAATTGTATTAAGAGAAATGCCTTTCGTAAAACATCTTTTCTCAGCACTTCAGAATTAAAAAAAAAACCAAATGTGCCCAATTTTAAAGGTTGTTATAATAAAAATTCTATCGTTAAACTGAAAGTACTTTCAGAGAAAATTGCTCAAAGAGAAAAAAGACAATTAGTGGAAGCGAAAACGATTATCACAATTTTTTAGAACCATGTTGCATTTCAAATCATTTAACTTCTTTCCCGGAAAATGAGAAGGATTAAGTTTTGCATTATTTAAGTCTATGAAAAGTGAAACAGAAGATTGAACGTTTATTCTATAAATCTATTCAATTTGATGGTCAAAATTTTAATTCTTTTTTGCATTTGTAAAGGTAAATTTGTGCGTAAATGCACATGTAAAGCTTGAAGTAAAAAATGTAATGAAAAGTGTAAATGTAAATTTTCTAGCTGTACAAATCATTAATTTTGAGCTTGAAAAGAAATCAAGTAAATTTGTTCATCGATGTTTTTTACATAAGCGTAAACGTGATAAGCGCATCAATTCTTTTGAAGCTTTGATACAATTTGGCAACAATTTACAAACTTTACAAATCTTGTTAGTTTCATATAAATGTAGTCGCATCCTTCCCTTCCTTCGTTTCACGCTAAAAAATCGTACTTTTAAAACCGAAAGAATCAGCTTTCTTCCTTTATATTAATCGATCTTTGCTCAATTATTTCATAGCTCTCAAACAATTTCATTGGATTGGTGCTTATTGCTTATTATGTTTGTTGCGATTATTGCCTACGCAACCAAAGACGAAAAATATTTGAAGCGTATAATATAAGGAGTTTAATTCGAATTACGCTTGCATTCGGTGGTAAAAGCGAAAACAATGAACACTACGGAGCCAGATTTTGATTTAATCGCCAAAGTTCGCCGCTTTTTTCAACAACTGGATGAAAATGGTGAAGGCGTCATAACAGAAGAGCATTTGCAAGAAGCTCTTCTTGACATTTGTGATTGTGACGACCAGCGAACAATTGATTACATCATACGTTACATTACCGAGAATTATGGAAGTAGAGATGGCAAATTTAACCTGCAACAGTTTTACGAAGTGTATCGCTTGATTGGACAGCTAATGTTTACTTTCAATAAATTTGGAAGCAATCGCTTGCGCAAAGAGCAAGTGAAATCTGTGCTGAGCCAATTTGGTTGGAGTGATCTTAGCGATTTAACCATCAATTCAATTTTTGAAACGTTCGATACAAGTAAGAGAAAATCGCTTAACTTACTGGAATACATCCGAATGTGCCTCGCGTTGTGGGAAATGACGAAAATTTTTAAACGCAGAGATGTCAATCAAACGGGCGTAATTGTAATCGATTATCAAGAATTTATCCGCTGTATTTGCAAATTTATGAACAAGTAAATTCGATCGCTTCATCAATTCCATTTCTCTACCAAATATTATAACCGCTTTTCTGATGCAAGAATTGCAGAATGGGATGAAAATTTTCGCCGTAATTGAATTACGTGTAATCTTATCTCACTACGTACTCAAATATTACATCAATTGATGAAATTTTGTAAATAGATTTGAAAAACTTATTTATTGGCAACTTGTAAAACTTTTACCTTGATTTTTTTTTTAATTTAAAAAATTCTTTTTTAAATTTTTGTTAATAAAAAAAGTTTTTTTTTTTGCTATGTTTTTGCTTTTCTCTCGACTCGTGAGATGGCATTAATGAATTTAAGTGTTTATACGTTGAAATGTTTTTACTTTTGGTTTTCACTTGTTTTTAATTCAAAAAAAAAATTTAATTAAATGAGATAAAATCTTGTAAAACAAATTGAAAGTTGTAATTATGAATTGAAACACACATTTCCTCACCTATTAAATAGAAGATAAAATTTAGATTTATTACTTAAAATTATCTTAAACGTTGTACTTTACCTCAAGTACTTACGCATTTTAGTCTTTGATTACAAGTTGCAATGTTTTTTGCAATTCGGAATTAGCAATTTTGTAAAAATGATTGAGTTGACGTTTTAGAATAAATAGCCTCTTTGTATAATTACAGTTCGTTGCGTAATTTAATAAAAGTCATGAAAAAATTTGTTAAAGAGTTGAGTGGAAAACTTTTCATGAATTGTGCTTATCAAAATGCAATTGCGCCAGCATCACATAATGTTTTCCGTGTCATTTATGTTTTTGTTTAACTTATTGGAAGCGGTAAAAAAATGTTTTAACTTTTATTTCGCAATTGCTCTAGAATTTTCGTGAACGATTTAATAAATTTCATTATTTTAAACTTTTAACAGTTTTAAAATAAGTTTTTTCATTTAAACATCGTTGACAATTTTAAGTTAGACAAAGATTTGCCTGCATTCAATCAGCTTTATTCGAGTCAAAACAGTTTTTAAACTCGGGTTCACACTTTGCTCCAAAAGTTTGTTTTGAGTAAATATTAAAGTTTTGAATAAAATCAATTCGCAGAATTGAATTAAGATCATAACTTTATCAGCAGTGCTGAGGTGAAGAGAGAGAGAGAGAGAGAGAGAGAGAGAGAGAGAGAGAGAGTGGATCACTCGATTTAAAATAGAAGCAATAAAACTTAAGATATTTTTGCGTTTTAATCGTCAAATACAAAGATTTCTTCACTTTTTCCTTCCTTAATTAAACAAACTCAAATTACATAACTTTATTTCTTTCTCTTTAAATTGACTGTTTAATCTTCTCTTTTCGCTTAACATTGCTTACACTCCTGTTTATCAATCTCTGCGTGTTAACTTTAATTTTTGATGAACACTTACTTTTTGAGAAAAGTGTAAACATCGATTTAAAAATTGTGCTGTAGTAGCCTGAGTAATCATAGGCGATAAAGTTTTCTAGTTTGAAATTTTCAACGATGCCATTGCGTAAATGAAAAAACTTATTTTTAAAATTGTTAAAATCACAATGGCAAAATCAAAAACTTTAATTAAAACTTTACTTTAAATTTACTTTAATTTTCATGTCGAATATTGAAGCGATCCGCTTTCAAACGCTGATTTCAATCAATCGATCGCTTCGCGATTCGTCGGTTATTCTTGCTTAAATCGCGCTCATATAGCGTATTGCTCTCAC
>NCKU01001822.1:0-22652 GCA_003675995.1 Dinothrombium tinctorium
ATCGAACAATTGTGTGAAAACGGACAGACAAGTAACTGCGATCTATTAAGGAATATTTTCCTCTTTTGCGAATTTTAACACTTCATTGATATCACTTTAAAAGAAAGCTTATAAAAAACTTTTGATTGTATCTTTTTTAATTCAAGTTAAAATGTGACTAAATTTAACTCAAAGTAAGCCTTGAAATGGGTCAAATTTTAAAATCTTAACCAGCTCACTAATTGCAAGTTAAATAAGCGGATTTCCCGTTTGCAACCTACAAGAATCGCGGCAAGAATTAACAATGTGAAAATGGAAGATTTTTATTTTTAATGCTAAGAAATTTAAATATAATTAAAAACTAATACATTAAAAATAAAAAGAACGATAAAAACATATTCATTAAGTTTATCTGGATTTTTACCCAAAAATCAGTAATTTGGGGTCAGAATTACTTAAATTGCTCTGGCTGCTGCATTGTAGCAGAGACAGCAGAACCACAAGTACTTTTGACAACCTGGAGTATTCACTTCGTTTTTTGTTGCCAGGAGTTCAGAAGGCAAAGATCTAATTTTTTTGGACTCATCTTTTAATCGCTTTACAAGTGTTTTACTGACATGCAAGGGCTGAATACAATTTGGTTGACTCAAAACTCTAAAATAAACCATATTTAGGGATGAAAAAGGGAAACCCGCTAACCGTTTCAAGCTTTTACTCACAGTAACAATACGTTAAGTTGTTGAACTAAACGAATAAAAATGTGACACTTTTTTCAATGTATTTGTGAAAATGCAGCTCATTTAATTTATTTTATTCTATGAAAATTGAAAATAAGTGTAATGATTTTATTTGTATAAGTAAGTTTGCCGACAAAACACAAGTGAGCAAAAGGTTCCCTCTCAACGGAGGTATGGGTTATAAACAAGGAAAAAGGACTAAAAATGGGTATGGGTTATAAACGAAAAAGGACTTTCCTTTTGAGAGTGAAAATGGTTGCGAAATGTAAAAATTAAAAAAAAACTTTTTAATGCTTAATTTTGCAACTATAGACATTATTTTTTCTTCGCTACAATAAGGGTTGAAAAAGGTATAAATTTTAAAATAAGTTTTACTTTGTATACTTATTATTTCTTCTATCTAGAACATTGGGACAGTTGAAATTCCTAACTTCACGAAGGTTTTTACTTATAAGAGATTTACTTTGAAAAGCTTTGTCTGCAATCAAAAGTTTTAAATGCAAATATTTTTTTTGACTTCAAAAGTTTGTGTTGTGAAAATTTTAGGTTTTACCTTTTTGTTTCTCAAACATAATTAATGTCTAAAGTTAGCCCTCCTTCGCTCTTTCTTACCATCGGGTATAAAAGCTCTCCTCTCTTTCGACCACGAGATCTTACTTTTAGCTTGCTATTCGCACACTTTTCGGTCCTGATATTGTAAGACTGCTGCTTTGGTCGACGACTTACTTAGCATTCGGTCTCCCGTTTTGTCGTCAACCTTATATTCATTTTGATTTTCGAAAATAAACGATTGCTCTTAAAAATCATCCCAATTTGATGAAAGTTTCAAATGCAAACGCATCAATGACATTTTAATACACAACTTTACACCGTTATTTTCCATATAAAATAAATGGTTTCGTTTTACATAAATTGCTTTCACTTTCAGACTAAACATTGCTCGCTTAAAAATAAAGGATTTGTCTATACTACTTTTACGTCATTTAAACCTTATTTTTTAACATAAAATGTACAATTATTTTAAAAATAAGTGTGCTTTACAAATTTTAGAAGTTTCAAGCTGAAATCTTATTCTTCGAAACAAAATGACTAGATAAAGCTTTCAAAAACTTTGATAATAGTAAACTTTCATTTGAAACTAAAGTCAAATCTTTCTATTTCGATATCGACAAAAAAACAACAAAAATCCGAAGTTGTCGGATTTCAAGAAGTAATGTGTATAAAAAAAATTTTGGTTGGATTTTCTAGGATGTCGGAAAAGTGAATTGTCGGATTACAGTGATATGACTGTAGTTGCTAAGATGATATATTTGATATTACGATTATTAGCCTTCTGCACATATGATGTGTATAAATTGAGCGAATAAAAAAGATGTGTAATTATCGGGGTAATTTGATTCATTGACCCTTACCATGTGCCGCTAAATTAGATTTCCAAGTTTTATTTTTGTTCAACATAAAATAACTAAATTAAATAACAATCGTAATTGAATTTGTCGATTAGAAAAGACGTTTATTGTTTTAACGATTGATTACTTAATCTTACAAATTACTTTATCTTGATCGCAGCGTAATGATATTTCAGGCGTTTGCAGTTATAAATGATGCTGTGAAAATTTTTTTAAAGTTCGAGTGAAATCTTTTGCGAATACGCTCACATAATCATTGAAGAGATATTTCAATAGCGCAAAATTTAATTATTATCGAATTTGATGAGTGTTGTACGTTTGGTACAGCATACGAAAAGACGAAGCAATTTTCGCTCATTTACCATTTACTTCCAATTTCCTTCATTCTTTCTCTTCTTTTTCAATGAAGATTAATTTGTAATTTAGACTAAAATTGAAGTACCTTATTTCGAAAAAAGCAAAAGCAACAAGAGCAATTGAGTGGTAGCTAAGCAACTGAATGAGAAGAAGTGAAAAGAAGTTACATGAAAATCCTTTTTATATGTCCTTTGAATTCGTGAAAAATTCATTCACAAAAATTTTCGAGTTTGATTTTTTCGCAGAATCTTTTCTTTTTCTTCTCTCATCTCTTCTGTCCTTTCTCTCTTCTATAATCGAGAGATAAGTGAGCAACTAATCGATTAGATCCGATTTCATCCTTCTCTTCTTTGTTTTCCGCTCGTTGCATTCAATTCGCAAATTGCTGTGAAACTCGACACAAAATTGTATTTCGACTGAAAGTAGTAGAGATGAATGCTCTAAGCTTCGATTACTTCATCAAAAATGCAATCGATGCTTTTTTCGCTTAATCATTATGCGCTTTCTTCTTGTTCCTCTTTCTTCTATGCATCTGCTTGAAGACAGTAAACAAATTGACCGTATTCATGCCTCTCCACTGGCCAGAAATTGTGCTCTGATTGTGGTTTGTTTTCTTTTTCACTCTTCTCAAACTGAAAGCGATTCTTTTTGCGATTTGGCAAATTTGCACACTTCGAAACTCATAATTAGCGAATTTAAAGACCGCAAATCATGAATTGAGCTTACTTCAATATAAAAAGGTTTTGCGAAAAATTTAATAATTTTATCGATTCAGTCTTTAAATAATTGGAATAAGAAAATGATTCGAAAACTGATGAGCTAAAAGCACGATTCATGAGATAGTCAAAATAAATGGTCGAATGCTAACTAAAACATTGGTAGAAAACGGAAAAAATATGACAAGCATTTGAAACGAAAACCTCGCCGAGATTTATTCTTTGCTTTCACTGAATATTTATTAAACGGAATGCGTTCGATGCTTTTGCACTCGCTACTCTTTTTTTATGCGCCTCGCTCTTTCTTCGATTTCGCCTCGAAAGCGAGTATATTCCGATCAAAAACTCTTCTTCGCGAGAAAAGATTTGAGCATAACCGCCATCAAAATTTCGACTATCTAAGCAATAGCAAGATGGACAACAAATGGCAAAGGAATGCAAACGCAGCTCCTGTGAGTTTTTGCATTCTTATCAATACAAAATCGGTTTATTTAATGTTGATTATCGCTACAAAAAAAATTGGGCAGAGCTGTATGATATTTTAAAATTCTCATTTTATTTACTAAATTAAAACTTAATCGATGCGTAACTTTTAATTGAAAAATAATTTAAATTTTATAAAAAATTGTTTAAAAAAGAAAGTAAATAATTATTTTTTATTAAGTTAAATTTCATCATTGTGTTTAGCTTACCATTTTTAAAGAAACTTTATTTAAATTAACACAATTAAATATAAATATTTAAAATTAACTTCAAATTGAAAATAATTTACAGTCCAATTATCAAAATCAGCAATTATTTAATATGAATACATGCTGAACATCTTACTTTTTGAATATTTTTCATCTACTTCGAATTCGATTAAATTTGTAGCGGTTTGATCAATTACTTACTTTTATAGAAGTATATACGTACATAGATCGAGCATTTTTACTATTTTCCTCTTTTTTCATTTTACTCTTTCTTGCTTTTATTTATTTTTCATCAAATTCATTATTGAAACTCTATAGTGAATTGAAATAAAGTTTGTTTCGATTTCATCCACGTAGACTTACAATCAAGCTTCTTATTGAGTTAAAAATATTAAATTTGAATTATTGAAAATGGATAAAAGTATAAAAAACTTTCAGTTTATCGCGCCTTTCAATAAATTCATAAGTACGACCGATTCAAAAGAAAATGTTTCGATTATCGAAAGTGAGCTTAACTGCAAAGCAACTTTTACGAGACGCTCAATTATTCGTGATGCTTTGCAGTTGAGCTTACTTTTCGATAATCGAAACATTTTATTTTGAAACAGTGGTACAAAAAAACTAACGAACTAAGCTTTCGGCAATTTAAAATGATTTGTGAAAAAATTGATTCTAACCATTACAATAATTTAAAAGTACTCAAAAGAATTTTTTAAAGTTATGAGTTTGTTAAAAAATGTCACATACATAAATCAAAATGAAACGTTTGAAAAAATAACTTCATAGTTTATATAGCGTAAAATTGGTACTAACACACTAACGAGTTAGCATCAAATTAGTTATTTTTGGCATGAACAACTTATTTATTAAAAGTCATTCTTTAATTAATCGCAACAAAAGTGAAACGAAAGACATCATTAAAAAGCAAAATGATAAATTATTATCATTGGCTTGGCTGCACACATAAAGTTATTTTGACGTCATTTACTCTCAATGTCTAGCAAAAAAGAAGCAAAAGGAATGCCTCTATTTTCATAATTAAATACATTTATAATAAATACATAATAGGGTGTATCACGCATTGTTTATTCACGTTAGATAAATTAATTATTACATTAAATTTAACCAATTATACTTTTGCATAATTTATAATTAAAAATTTCTTTAATCGTCGAGTAAAAAATTTGCAACTCACAATTTGAAAGTATACACTGATTATGCGTGATATTATATGAAGTGCTAAAATTTTAAATAATAGTCTTCAAGTTTTAGAATCCCGAAGATGATTGATTTCGGCTTCTGTTAAATCTACAAAAGAAAAAATTGTCGCGAAATAAAAGTGAAAAATTTAGTCTTCCTCCTCTTGATCTAGCATAGCATTTATTATCAACGAAATGGCGAAAATAAGCTGTTTGAATAAACGAAATGAGAGAAAGAGATAACAAAGCAACCATAAAATGGAGTGATCAAAATTAAAGGCATTTAGTTCAAAGTATAAATCAAGCGCTTACATTCACTGACAAGCGGTCGTAATTTATTGCTTTATTCGAATTGAAAGTAATAACTGATCTTGCCCGGCTTATTCTTATCATTATGATTATTATTTAGTGCGGAACTATTTCGAGTCACGAAGAGTGGAAGCTATTGATTATTCGTCTCTCAAATGAAACGACCACCTTCGAATGTGTGTTTGCTTAAAGAAAACGCAGCAAATTGTCTAAAAAGGAAAGTTTTATTTCGGCTCAAGAATCGAAAAAATATTCAAATGCAAGCACATTTTATTCCAATGAAAAAACTTGCAATAAATTATTGTCACTTTGAGACCAAAATTAGAGTCGCAGTTGTATTTGTAGTGAATTATTTCTGCAATGAACGCAAATCGCCTCTGTTCCTCCGATAACCGCACGATGTAGCTGAAACATTATTTCAAAAAATGAGTGAAAAAAGGGTTTTCACAAATAAGCGAAAATATGAAATGTATGAGAATAGCGCTCTAATTAAAAATACACACAAACGTTTAAAGCGTTAGCAATCTTAATTTAGTTAATTATCTAAATTCTAATGAAAGCAATGCTAGAAATGTGTTTGCTTAATTAACGAATTGTGATCGTAAAAAACAAAAGAAGTGGACGCGATTTCTTTTTAAAAAGCAAATACTAAAAAGAAGAAAGCGTTCAGACAAATCGCCGAGCGTGAAGCTTTACAAACATTATCGTCGAACGCGAAAAGTATACAACAATAATTTATAATACAAAATCGATGAAGAAACTTTTTTTGATGCTTGCTTTTGATTGATTACGCATCAATTGAATGCAATACGCATTTAGCGCTCGAGTCTTATTATTGCAAAATTAAATTTATTTTTATCATTTTTTAATGATATAAATCAAGAATACTACATTTTGCGCTGACACAATGGTTACTTTTTTGGTGTGCGTTACAATGAAAATCAATCCAAAATATAAAACAAACGATAAAAGTTGTTAAAGTCGAGCATCGATTTTGCTTTTCTCCTGCCTAATCTAAGTGAAATAATTTTATATAACATAGCAGTTAAGAAGATATTTACGTCACATTCCTGCGTTATTTATTCACAGAGTAAACAAAGAGAGCTACATTTTTAAAGAACGCCTGTGTTAATTAAAAAAGCAACGAAAAAAGAGCGAAGAGATGCGTGTAGCGAACGGCAACACAATTATTTGAATGATGAATGAAACGAGAAGACAAGCGTGTGTTGAATTGTTAAATCTGTGTGAAAAAAAGAGATAAAAAGTAAGCGAAAAATAATAGCAATACGAAGAAGATTAATTTTCGAGAAAACGATCTTCACGCTTTTACCTTTAGATTCATTCAAATTACGCATCGTTTCGTTTTCATTTTCATTGGCGAAATACATGATAAGAAAACTTTGAGTTCTTGAAGTGAGCCTTTTCGACTCGCTTTAAGTCTTTGATTTCTACTTTTGTCTTTTTAATCACTTTAAAAATTCAAATTCCGAAATAAATCAACCATAAAATGGACAAAAGCACGAGCAGCACAACGTAATTGCCGAGCAGCGGCAGAAATTCTTTAAAATCCATCGATTGTATACACAGTGTTCCGCACACTGACCAAGAACTTGTGTTCCAAGTGATAAACGCAACCAGAAATGGATTGAAATCGCTTTCTGAGTGCAGTACTAAGCAACTTACGCGAGCATCATTCGTTATTTGTTAGAACGCCACGAAGAAGCGATTTTTATAAACAACACATCGCCGTTCTCTGCACTCTTTAAAAGCGTTAGCTATTTGCGAGGGTGGAGACGACGAGCGAAATGAAATGCAATATGCAAATAAAATGTTTTCAGAGTTAAAAATAAGAATTTACTTTTGGCAATTTTACTTAAAAATTTTTTAATAATGTAAACAAACTCGCTTCGATTTCTCTTCTTGCATCGTATGGCGTGCTTTCGTTTCGATGAAAAAACTTTTCGAATTTAATTCACTTTTTCACTCGGTAATATCGGGCTTGATAGTGATTAAAATGTCTCAGAGCATTTCAAACTTTGAGGCAGAATAATTTATTTCATTCGTTGCGCTTTTCGTTTGTGTTCGGAGTTTGACGCCAAGAATGTCGACTCATAATTTTGGAATTTGATAGAATTAATAACATCAGGTACACATAGAGATAAAGAGCATATAGCGTGAAAGCGCAGCGCAATGATTTATTTTTATTTTAACTGCTGCATTCCCATATAACGCAGTTTAGAGGTATTTGCATACGAGAAGAATGATCAAATAAAGATTTTAATATAGGGAGCGCTTGATTATCACAGTTTCTAGCGCCGAGATCGGCGGCGACAAAGACGAACTTCTTCGAATATATGATTGTAGACTTTAGCATTAGAGCAGAGGGGTGAAAGAAGATTGAATCGATGACATCGTCAAGCAAATGTGCATTTCGACGCTAGTTTTCTTTTGTCAATATTGCTTTTACCATTTTCAAAACCCGAAATCTATCAGAAAAGCTACAGAAACATCTTTTACCATACAGAGCACAATGCTAAAATGGAGCGCAAACACTTCATTGTAGTATTTTTGTTGCATCGAGTTACAACTTCAAAAGCGAGCATAAATCCTCCACGCTTCGAATAAGAATTCTTATTTCTTCTGAGATTTGAATTTGTTTTCTCTCTCTCTCTAAAACTTCATCTTCTCGTTTTCTATTTTCTCAACAAATTCAACGCGTTTCTTTTCTGTTTTGAATTTTAATTAAACAAATGTTTACGAGTTTTCAGTCGGAAAAAGGTTTGTTTGCATAGACCGAATTCGAAATTGGTTTTTCAATTTTTGCATAAATTAAATCACATGATGTTCAAATTGAATCAAATTCAAATTTTAATTCGAAATTCGGAGAAGCACAAAAATTGTTTGTAACAAGATAAGCTGATTGAATTGAATAAAAATAAATTAATTATAGTAAAAAGTTTCCAAACACTTTAAAAGTAGCCGAAACGTCAAATTTTTGGCAAACTTTTTTCGCCCTTCAAAACATCTACTTCTCTACTTATAGATGCTACTTATCATTTGGCAAAAATTCGAAACATTTTCGCAATCGCTTTTTTGAAAGAAACGCTTGTAAATTAAATAAAGTTTGGTAAGAAAGAATTGCAAACACTTTGCCGATAAAATCAAATTAAACAATTTCGCAAACTGGAAAATTTAAAGCGGCATTTTAAAGCGTATTCGCAAAATTCACATAAAGAGAAAGGAAAAGAAGAAAAATGAGTGAAAACATTTAACTGCTCGCAATAAGTGATCGCTGCTAAAACGTAGAACGTCGAAACTTTCGCTGAACTTTCAGTTTCAGGAGCAGCGAGCATTGCGAATTGCATGCGACGATAGCTCCACTTCCACTTTCACTTCGCTAAAACTAACAGCAGCGAGAAGAAAAGAGATTAGTCTTCTTTCTAGCAATCACCTGCAGGTTGCAAGTAATCTGATGGATTACTTTGGAATAGCTTCGTGTTTGCTTTCGTGTCGTCAAATGTGTGATTGCAATCAGTGAATGCGATACAAATCTAATCGTGCGACTGATGTGTCTAAAAGTAAACGAATTAATTAAAACATTTCTTCTCGCGAAAATTGAGAATGAAACAAAGTTTCAAAACAACGACAGCAGCAGCGATTTTTTGCAATTGTTGAAAAGCATTCGAGAGAAAATTTTGGCTGCTTTCACCACTGCAAAAATAAATCAATGCTGTTCATCGAGAAACAAATTAAAGATTCGCGCAAATATGAAATAAATAATCCCGTTACTACGGTTAAGCTAACATTTTTCATTCGCCTAACAAAAGCAAAATTTGCCTTTTAAAATTGACATAATACATGATTCGCTTATTGAATATACTTTTAATATTGCTCGCTCAAGAACAAAAGCTTGACAAAAAAAGCCAAAAATTCAATTAAGAAAAAAAGCGGAGAGATAAGCTCGGTTTAGGGAGAAAGCGATTTTTCTCCTGAAGCGCAAACATAAAACAAAAAACTATTGTCTCCTATAACGTTGTATGCTGCAAAATTAATCACTTCAAACATTGGCTGTTTTGCGCCGCTTTGCTTTTAAATTAAATTAATATTAAATGTTTGCAAAGTTGATTAATATGAAAAGAAGCAGAATTTTCAATGCGTGAATACTTTGAAACCGAGTAAAATAAAAATAATCGATTTTTGAAATTACAAGTTTTGAACTTGCTTAAAAGTACTACTCTTGGCACAAAGAGCTAATATTTCGCTGAGAAATGTTTTTACTTTTTACTTTTTTTGTTAGAAAAGCATAGGAAAATACTAAAGCTGAGTCGTAGAGAAGAAACCAAATGAAAAAAGGTTACAATATTGTAATGAACGAACTTTTAAAATTTTGAAGCTTATAATTTGCGCTTTTACTGCGCTTACTATCAGAAAATCTTCATATTTTTTGGCAAATATTTCATTTAAAATTTACAATAAAAAAATAAATTAGTGTAAGAGAGTTTGTGACTGCGAATCGTATTGAAAGAAAAAGTGTTTTTTACATAGAAGTTAATTTTCAAGTTTCATATGAATAATTTTGCAAAAATTAAAGCCGTTGGTTTAATTTATTTTTGTTCAATAAAGAATTTCGAGACAAATTTTAGCTTTCATTCTTTAATAACATTGACAATAACAAGCCTTCGCAGTTTTTTTGCAGCAAATAAACGCGAAAATATATATACGGTGACAAAATTTAATGAAATGGCTAAAAAATAGCGTCGCTGTGAAATTAAAAGCAAATAAGGCGTAAATTACTTTTTTATGCGTCGTTGATATGTTCACTTCTTATTTATCCATTTTTGAAGTGCGATTTTTCACGATTTGCATTTTAAATTTTCGCTCTACGTGTTTTTTAGAGAACACAAGAAACAAGACGAGAAATAAAAAGAGTTGAATAAATAATGGAAATTCGTTTCTTAACTGTGAAATGATTTCTATTTCACGACTTTGAGCGTAAACTTTTTTACAGCTCCCACCGGAATGTTTTGCCATCTTATTCATGTAAAATCTCTATATTTAATGTAAATTATCGCAAAACATTTTGTCAGCAGCCGTACTTGACAGATATTTTCGAAAAAAGAAAATTGATCTGTTCTTCTGCAAATGTAAGCTTTTGTTCAAGCTTTATTTCAAGATGGAAGGTAAAAAGTATTTAAATAGTCACGCCATTTAAGCCCTCGGAGGTAAAAAATTTTCATACAACTTTCGCTTTAGAAATTATCTAAAAAACAATATGCGAATGAAAAAGTGAGCGTAATTTTATTGGTTAGCGCAATTTAATTTACATTCGCTTTCGATTCGTAGCGCAATTGAACATAATTTCAAAAATACAATGGATGCATTGTGAAAAGCGTGAAAAACAAGAGCTGTAAAAATAAAATTGCCCATAAATGAAGTATTTTCTTAAACAGTGAGTACTTTAATTTAATTAAAAACGATTGTGATTTGAAAACAATGATGAGAACAGCGCACACTGCAATTACCTTTTTATAGCGCCTTATGTTTACAAAATAAGAACCTCGCTTCTTATTTATAGTTTCAGCATCGTTGTGCGAGATTAGGTGTTACTTTCAAAGCCGTTGTTTTGTGAACGCTATTTTTTATACGATTGCTTTTTATTCGAATTGAAAGCTAAAAAATTAATGCTGCAAAAAGCATACGAAAAGCCAAACTTTCGGAGTGAAATTTTCACGAACTTTAATTTAGCGAGAAATCGATAGAATTAAAGTGGAAATTTCGACATCGGCTCTAGAAGCAAAACGGAGCAAAGCATGAATGAATAGATAGCATATTAGTGACTTGCCTACAACCGTGAATGTGAACATCACTTCTATGGATGCATAGACAAACTCATTGCTCCTTTTTTCTAAAGTATCATGGTTTGCAAAGTTTTGAATTAAAAAATTATCCGCGTTTCAATCTAATTCTTTACTCTTAAAAAAAAGATTCAAATTAATTTGCTCACCTTTTTGGCAGGAAATATAGGGTTCATTGATTTTAATTTTTTACGTTTATATGAGAATTAGAGCATTTTTACTTATCTTACTTGCTTAGCATAACAGCCTCTTTACATCAAAGATCTGTGGCCCAGATTTTAATTTTAGACTTTCACAAGAAAGTTCAAAATAAAGCTGCCAATCATTTGGCGCTTGCAAACTTTAAAAGTGTCGTCGAGATGTGAAGTTATTTGTTTTCCTTCTTCTTATTAATCGTCAACTTCCTGAGTTTTTTTTTTGCTTTCTTTTTTAAAGTATGCAAAAATTTTTATCATTGTGCTGATCTAGAACAAAAATGTGTTCGTCATTCAAGAAATAAAAAGCTCATTTAAATTTTCTTAATTAATGAATACAGTTTTTATATTTGTTACACAGCAAGTAGTAAATCAGCTTTGTTTACATTACAGATGTTCTAAATTAAGAGAGCAAATAAAGCGAAATTTATTTCAGTCACTAAAATAAGAAATAAATAAAAAAGAATTCAGCATTAGATGCAATTTTTACGCAATTCACTTTATGCTTCAATTAAGTTTGTGTTTACTCAAACTCTTATTCGCTAAAAAGTGACTTTCATCATTGTGCAAGATTTTGCAAAGTAAAGCAAAGATATCACACAACTGCTGTTGATCACGTTTTTTTGCGCCGTTTTTTATTGCCAATTGCAAGCATGGCATTCTTGAAAGAAATAATACATTGATCGTATCTCAGATTTAACAACTTCTATGACTGCGGGCGTACACTGTGTTCATAAAAGACAAACGAATAGGCACAGGTTGAGAGACAATCAGAAATGCGTGACGAACATCGCTTGCTGCTCGCTTTATCGAAATGCATTTGAAAAGCAGACGAACTGTCTGTTTCTGTCTAAAAAGCATTATTTTCAGCATTTTTATGTGCATTGAAATGTAAATGCATAAAAACGGTTACTAGTGAAGTGCGGCTCATTGCTTGCCAAAGTGATTACGAGCAGGAAACTTGCGAAAGTGAACTGTCGTTTTGATTCAGCTTTAATTATGTGATAACGCGTTGTCCATTCTGAGTGATGGACAGACAGCACGAATCTTGGCTCTTTTGCGCTCATTCTCCTCTCTCTCTCCCATTTTGCTGCACTCTTTCTCTATTTCTCGACTTGATGCGTAAAACAGAACTGATTGGCGAGGAAGCTTAAGACACAAAGTGATTTATGTCTTCTGCTCGCAATCACATTTGCTTTTAATGTTTCATATTTGATATTGTATATTTCGGAGTGCCTATAAATCAGCGCGACATGCGGCTCGTCAATCATATTTAAGGAGAATTACCTTTACTTTCGACACTCATTCATTAATTCAAATCAAATTACAAGTGTGTCCATCTTCGGTAATCGCATTAAATTCTGCATTACTCTTTCGTGTTTCTGTCGACTGTAATTGTGAGTAACAAACATCATATTATCGTCATAATTGAGCATTCTAAGCATTCAATTTTGTAACTTAATTCGTCATTGAAATCGCAGCGTATTCGATTAATTACAATCGATTTAATCACAAGCAATGAATGAATGAATGAATGAACGAATAGAGAGATTCACTTTGCATTCAGCTTTGAGTTTAAAACTCATTTCCACTCGTATTACACACTGAGCCGAAAAATGTAAAATCACGTATTGTTTGTGAAATGGAAATGTGCGTGCCGCACGTCAATGCGAAGCCAAGTGAGCAAAAGTTACGCCGAAACTTTTCGCGAAGAAAGCATTAAAAGCAATTTACAAGTTCAGTGAAAAAAATAGTTCGCTTTGTTTCCTCAAGTCGAACGGAAGGGAATAAATACATGTCACGCAAACAAACGAAATTTACGCCCGTTTACTTTACCTATTAACAGTGTGAACGCTTCAACATCGTATACGAGCCAAAGTCGTACGTGCATTTAGTGAATTTTATGGCAAAACATTGATCACTTTGTATTTTGTCAAAGCTGAGACGCGTTTTGATAACTTTCAATCGAAAAAATTATTCCAAAACTTGATTTTTATCTAATTTCATAATTGCTTTTTCTAAAGCAATAATTCACAGCCATTATTTTATCTACACGTTTGTTGAATATTAAAAATTAATTTATCAAGCAAAGCGAAATGAATTTAAACAATGGATTGTTTTGATTTTTGAGGTTTCAAAAAAACTCGAAAGCATGAAAAATTAAGAATTTGAGTGTAAAAAATGGTCAATAACATTTTCATAATAGTGATTATTATTGCTTTCACTTTATGCACTTTTGGCCAAAGTTTTGCTTGTTTTTCAAAAGCGCTCAGCCTTCGGCGCGATAAAAAATTTATTCTTAACGGTATAATTGAATTTTCACTCTTGAAAAAGGCAACTTCGTATGCGCCATAAAATGTGGTAGATAGCAAATAGGCGGGCGATCGCTGAAAAGAAATGGTCAAAACATAAAAAAAGTTTTAAGATCGGAATCGATTGTAACACATTTTCGGGAAAACTTATATAGGTGAAAAAACAATTGAGGTGAACACAACCGCAGGTGCAAGCAAATGAGCGTTATGGCAGGTGCTTTAATTCATACACTCACTCCTCTTCTCTTGGAGCTCCTTTTTTCTAATGCATCGTGCCGCACGAACGCTGACAATGGCAGAGGAAGAAGGATTGAAAGCGAGAGAAATGTTAAGGCAATGCACGTTTCTAAATAGCTTAGAACATGCAAAGCGCTGAATGAAGGTTGGTCGAGGCAGAATGCGAACGAATAAATTTTGTGAATTCTTTTCTCATTTTTTTCTCGCGTCCAGCTTATGATTTCACTGCCGAGATTGCTTCGCTTGCAACTATGCCTCGAACGAGGCCGAGTGAAACACATTATCATCGTTATTATTATTTCGAAAATTATGTTACAACTCTACTTATGAAAGTTAAATGTAGCTTCAATTAGAGTGGCGATTAATTTTTTTGCTTCAAAGTACGCATTATTAATTCTTTTGCATCACTCCTCTCTTTTGTTATTTGTCGATTGTTCGAAAAAAATTCTCTATCCTGGTGTCGGTCTCGCAAAATACGCTTTGCTCATTGATTGCGATAGCCGCACTGCTGGTTTATTTGTATCGACGTCGAATGATGATTACGCGAGAGGAGCAATCAATGAATTCGCAACAGCAGCAAAGAGATGTGACGAGAAACGAGCTCGGCGTGAATACTGAAATTGATTTCACGCTTATGAATAAAATCGTTGAGAAAATATTGGCGAAAAAAGTTTCGGTCGCGACGCAAACCGATGAAATCGAGTTCACCACCACCATCGTGAAAACCGAGAAGATAAAAGTGTGCGATGCTGCTGTTAGTACGGGTAAATATTTTCGCGAGCGCTTTTCGCTTCTGCCCGAAACGAGATCCAAATTTTCTCAAACCGATGCTTCGTGGTTACGATCAAAAACGATCGCTGTATCTACCATTGATTTGCCAGTCGATGCTGGTGCTGGTCTCAGTGCTGGTATCGGTGCCGGAAGCGGCACACTGCCGCTGACGAAAAGATCACGAGCGAGGATGTTGCGTGAGCTCGCACGACTTTCGAAGCAGATTCAAACTGATGGCGTACAAACGAAAGACGCTGCAGTCGAAGTGCAATTGTTCGAAGAAGACACGTCTGTGTACTCGAAAAGCGACTTGAAGTCATCGCTGGATTATTCAGAAAGCGAGGCGAGTGCGTACACAGTTTCAGAAGTGGCTTCGGATGAGTTGAAGCAAACTAAAGAGGAGGAAGACGAAGAGGAAGAAGACGCTCACGTGACTAGCGAAGAGGAAAATGATTACTTTGGCGAGGAAGAGGAGAAAGTGTGCGGAATCGAAACTTTGGAAATCGATGGTTATCAGTACAAAAAGAAAAGAGGAATGATCCAAAAGGAACCATTGGCAAGCCATCAACAAGCGCTCATTGATAAAAAACAACTCATTAATGACGAATTACTGCCATCACAACTGCTTGCTTCGAAAGCAGATATTGTTGACAATCGCTCTGCAAAAGACACTCAGCACCGAATTGAAACAAGAAGAGACAACAGTGAATTCATCCGACGCGAGGAAAAATCGAAGCTTAATCGAAGATTGTTTCCCAAAGATTTGCGAACACAGTCAAAAGTGATTATTGAGTTGACACAACCGCGACAAAAAGAAATATCTGAAGTAACGTCGCTCACTGAAATGAACGAAGAAGGACAGTTGTCGCGAAAGACAAAGGTAAACACATCGAAAAAAGTGCCTGCTATTCGCCATCGGCCAAGAGACACGTCGAGGACAATGAATCCTATAATCACTTCGCCTCCATACACAAAATCAACACCTTCTCCGACATCTACGCAGAAACAAAGAAGTTCTACTGCAGATATATGTAGTGTGAAGGCAAGTGAATGCTCAACTCGACCGGCATCAGCGATGGATATATCACCACCAACGACTTCACGATCAATGCGTTCCGTAACACCCGCATCATTATTAACACCAGCTTTTTCTGAACCAGAGATCGATATGCAATCGGTGGGTAGAGCAAATGTTACTGATCCACTAGACATTGTCGAAGATGATGCTCGTCAATCAGTGCAGTCATCTCTTAAGCCAAGAAGTGATAATAAAGTACTTATTCTTGAGCCAACGGCATATGCTAGCGATGATAATGTGCTCATCACTGGAGATGATAAAAGTGATGGTCAGCAAATGTTTTGGCAAGAAACAAGTAATTCAACGATAACGAATGAGATGAGGACAGATGCGTTTAAAGATGAAAAAGGCAACGTTCGCAAGCCAAGAACAGTATCAATGACGACCGAAACTGTGATCGAAGGCAAGAACAATGAGCGCAAAGTTGAGACACGATCGAAAACTTCGCGACAATATGACGGCGATATTGAAGAGTCGCCAATTATTTCAGAAACAGTTTTGAGAGATTCGCCTCCAGTGATGAGAAGAGAACAGATCGGTAAGAAAGCGAGTACTGCTGAAAAAATGGCAAGAAGAGAAGGAAGAAGAGCGGCGCACGCCGGAAGACGAGTAGAGTCCAGCAGATCAACTCCTGATCATCCAAAGCGTCCAAGTCCAGAGGCAAAAACTGCGAGCACTTTGTCTCTGAGGCAAAGAAGCCCAATTTTGGAGACATCGCTCGACGAACCAATCAGTCGGCAATCTTCGCCATCGATGCCGTCATCGCCTGAATGCAAGAAAAAGAAAACTAAACACAGACCAAAACAAGTTGCAATAAGCAAAGCGCAGTCTACACCAGATTCGATTCACAAAGCATCGATGTTAAGAGCGGAAGACTTCAGTGAAAGCCAAGCTTCTCTCTTTCACGAAGCATTCGAAAACGTTTCGTGTGTGAAAGCAGATGAAGTTTACGATGGAAAAGATGAATGTGCGGACTTGACGCGAGCGATCGCGCCAAAGCCGGTTAAATACGACTCGCTGCCGGTGCTTAAAGTAGCACCTGTCATCAGTGATAGTCGTGATGATATGAGCGAACAGCGAAGTCAGTTACCGCCCGATGCGGAGATCATTACGCGGATTATTCGCACGAAAAGTGCGCACAGCGAGAAGCGAGCAGAGAGCGATGCAAGAAGCAAAGCGCGATCGAAAATGGTTTTGAAGCAAGACGTTCATTCTGGCGACGGAATGCATCCTTCAGGAGGATGCAGAATATCATCGAATGTGACAATGGACACTCCTGCGAGCGAAGAATTGCAAGAGGAAAAAAAGTCAAACGCAGAGATTACGCACTTAGATCCACACTCGTCACTTTCAACGCACACGTATACAAATAAGTTTCCGAATGCAGAAAGCGGTGAAGTGGTCACGCAGACAAAATTTCAAAGGTACAAACCACCGACCACAGGAAGAGGTCACGAAGAAACCATTTGGGAGTATTCGATGGAATGCAGCTGCGTTAACGGACAAAATACTTCTGTGCGGTAAGTAATTAATTGTTTAATTTTTTATTGCAAACTAATTGCACATTTATCAATTAAAAGGTCGTCTCTTGTGTTTTCTACAGAACCTCCGTGAAGCATAAGCGCATCTACATACCTTTCGCAGTGCTGCAGTACGAAACAAGCGTTTAACGACAAGAAAAGCCTTCCAGAACGTTGGTCGCCGTTCAGCTCTCTTGATTATGCATCTTCAATCGGTAATTCAATTGTTTCAAAATTTCACGTTTCCGTGTGTAAATAAACGCATTTTATTTTTTGAACAAATTGCACTATTTTTGTTTCAAAGTTCTTGGAAATTCTTAAAGCACTGGTCAAAACATCGATAGAAAAAAAGACAGAAAAGTTTTGCTCACCGTAAATACTTTAAATTGAAATGAGTTTCAATCACTTGATCATAATGATATGTGGGTTATAAAAAATGTACATTGGTAAGTGAAGCATTGGAGAGACAAAAATAACTTCATTGCGGTTTGGAATGTATGTATAATGTAGTATGTTTGATACTTTTTTGAACTAAAAGTTGAGCTCTAAATCCAATACAACCGCAAAAAGATCATATGCTTATTCCGCTGTGGTATAACAAGACTCACAAGTTTGTCAGTTCTGCTCTCTTACACTCCAACAAAAATCGAATAACAATTTTAATCTAATGCTAGTCCAATTTCTATTTCAACTTTATCCGAAAAAATTGACCTTACCTCTGAACAATTATAATTTCAATCGTTGCAAATCAAAATTTCTATTGAAAACTCCCAATTTCATGCTCTCAAAAAGATTTACAAGAAATATCGGCCACAAAATGAGAGTAAATTTAAGCATTAAAATTCGAATCGCTTTAAATATTTAATCACTTGTATTTGTTTTTAATTAGCAAAGTTTGGCCAAATCCTGAATTATAAACTTACGACATTCAAATCTTAAAGAGTAATCTTAGCCTAAATAAAATAAAGTGAAAGTAATCTTAAAGCAACTTTCTTTAGCAGTTCTTTAGTAATCTTAAAGCAACTTTTCTCTGTTCTTAGAGTGAGCAGAGATTACATTCTATTAATATAACCTTCACGCAAATCCATCCTCCGCAAATCCTACATATTCCTTTGTGCAAAGTCCAGCTGATATTTTCGAAATCAAGACAAATGCAGTTTCAAAATTTAAAGAATCGCCTAATTCGTAGAAACAAATGAAAATTGAATGCAAAATTTTGATTTAAAAGTTTGAAACGTTGTAAAATTAATTCTCATATTTGATTTTAAAGTGCTGAGTGAAAGATTTGTAACAAAGGAAAACGATGAATTAATGTTGGAAGGTTGGAATTTAAACGTTGAAATTAATGAAATTCCAATTCAAATAAAAATCTATTATGAGGTGTACTTTATCGAGAAAATAAAGGGGAGATTTCTTATCTTATGTTTCTGTGTTAGCAATTATGATAAAGCTACAACGCTTTGGGTGTTTATCGAGAGTATGTGCAAGAACTCAAAAAAACAAAGCAAGCGAAAAACAAATGAAGCTTGCAAAAAATAAACTCGGAAACAAAACTTGTTAAAGCCTGTAACAATCAAAGATGCAAAATTGTAGCAATTCTAAAAACATATTACACAATTAAGTGAAAAAATTCTAGCGTTTATGGAGAAGTTATAAGCTAATGAAAAGATGCCAGTTTCTATTTGTACAGAGTACTACTGTGACCAGAAAAATGTTTCACTGAACCAATGAACTATGCTTTTAGTACCTGAAACTTTTTTTTGTCAACAATGGTACTCTCTGTATGTGAATATTTGAATGATTGCATTACTTTTTTCAACAATGTTGATAGTTAAAGACCTGCCTATCACGGTTAGCTTTTTATTCACAACATTGACATTGTTTAATATTTTTCTGTATACAAACAAAAAAGTGTCCAACTTTTGTTTTCATATTGAATTTTTAGATACTATTGAATAAAATATTTTTTATAAATATTGTAAAATGATGAAATTGAATATGTTTGTAAGCACAAAAAATTACAGTTCGAGAATAATAAATAAATTTGATTTTTTTCACTGACTTTCTATTAATTTTCTGACAGAATAACCTTAAAAACAAGTCTGAAATCAAAGTCTATTTGTTGAATAAATTGAACTGTAACGAGAAAAGTTTCTCAACTTCAACTTTTTCATTATGCCATCAATATTTTCTTGATAGAATACGAAAAAGCTTTTCATGAAGTCATTGTTGTCGAGATCAGTGCTAGTTAACAAATGTTAGCACTTTAATTGTAGACTTACAATCGTAAAATCGGCACTTGTTTTTGATACTAATGCTCATTTTTCTTTGAAAAAACACTTCACAGCATCAAGTGCAACATCAAAATCATCAATTGTTCGAAGTTTATCGCGAATCCATGAAGGCAAAGAATTTTTCACATCATTTCTATTGCAAAATCTTTGGTCTAACAAAATTATAGTGGCATAATCTTTAGAATGCCGAATCACACGTCCAATTGATTGATTGACTGCTTTCATGCAAGAATTCAAGTAAAATTTCTGACCATCTCCTCGTTTCATGTTTTCATAAAAAGACATTTTCTCTTTGATTTCAGGAGCTGTGATATTTGGAAATGGCAAACCAATCATTACGACAGCACGACCAAAATCGTCAGCGAAATTTATGCCTTCAGACATTTTACCTCCGACAACGCTGAATAAAAGGGCACCTTTTGAGAGCTTAACAGTTCGTTTGTATTCAGTAAGGATCGTATTGACAGCTGTAGAATTACTCAATTCTCGAAATACTCTTTTTCTTATCGCTTCAAATTTCTTTACGTAGCCATTCTTAGTCCAAATATTGAATACTTTGTTTTCATATTCATATGAAGGAAAGAATACTATTATACCTCCAGGAATGACGGAGCAAAGTCTTAAAATAGATTCACCGGCTTCCAAAATTACTTTCGAGTTATTTCGATATTTAAAAGAAAATTCAAATGCAATATCTTTTGATGGCCCATGGCCTAAACAAATCGGCAGTAAATTATTGTCAGGAATAATGTGACCACAGCTAAAACAGGTGATTTTATCCTCGTTCACACCGATTGGTTTTAAAAGATGGTCGATGAATTCATTAAAAGGTTCCATAGTGCCACCAATAAGAATAACTGAACGAGATTGATCCACAACTTCTTGAAATTGATTTGATGGATTCAAAAGAATGAATTTAAGAGTTGAGTTTCTAAAAGCACTAGAGATTCTATGAACAACAACTCTTCCATCAGATGCAGGATTTGTCAGACAACGAAAAAATTCAATGATCTGATAAAATGAAGATGACGAGAACTGAGGCTCTTCTGAGACATTGCTTTCTTCGGTCTCAAGTGGAAGTGTTTTTGAAACATCAGGTTCAGTTTTCTGAATACGTTTTTTCTGTTGAGCTTTCATTCGCGAAAGAAATGCATTGGTGCCTGACTTCAACTGAACAACTTCTCCATTAACTTTTTGGAAAGTTACTTGTTGAAATGAGGAAGAAAAGGCGTGTAGTTTTCGAGCTAATTGACTGTTCTCACAGTAATTCACAACTTTAAAAAGATTGATATTATCAAAACCATTGGCGATCACAAATTCTGCTGTAGTGAAAATTTCTGATTCTTTATTGTTTTGCGGCTTTAAAATTTTTAATAAAGAGTTGAGTATGAATATAATTTGCTTCACATACATGAGATTTTTAGGATTGAGTCGAGAGTTATATCGAATTAAATACTGATTGAGTCTGGAATGACAGTCGATTATTTGTCCACCATTAATGAATGCACTGTTAATCGAAGCGATTGTTTCCAACAAGTTATGTGCCTCGTCAATAATGACAATGTTATCCCTCAAACTGATACCATATGAATTTCTTGTTTGCTTATGTAGCAAAACATTGTAAGGAACGACCAAAAGTTCGGCTTCTGAAGAAGCAAATTTTGATGCATAGTATGAACAAGCTTTTAAATTTCGACCAATTGAAGCAACATCTTCTATGTCGTGAATATCACCCAAAATAAGGTCCCTCACTTCATTCACAATGCTTTGTTTAAAATAAGGACACTTCTTGGCTTTCTTCTGCAGATCTAAACACTTCTCATTAATGAGATTGTTATCGGAAACTTTCTTTAAAGCTGAATTAACACACAAATTTGATCGTGAAGCTAAAGCCACTACGCGAACTTTATCTTTAAACTCAGTTGCTTTCACTTCATTTATGAACTGAGTCAATTGAGAATGAGTTCGACTACTGTAAATTATACAAGGTGTTAAACGACGTTCATCACCGTTATCTTCAGGTTCATTAAACTCAGTGTCGCTGTCATAATTAACAAGTAACTCATCAATATCAGATTCACAATCATCTTTATCATCATCTGTCTTTCGCTTTTTATAATCACCACTCTTCGAAATTGAAATATTACTTTTCTTTCTCTGTTTTAATTGTTTATTGCGTTCTTCAAATTCACGAATCGATTGCAGTTTATGTTCTAATTCGGCGATTCGTTCGCGTTTCTCGCGTTGCTCACAATGCAAAGCAACCCAATTTTTTTCGCACAAATCTTGTTGCCGCAAAGCAGCCTTTAACTCGTTCAATTCGGAAAGAATATGATTTTTGTTGGTTTCTTGCGTGTTTTTGAGCCAAGAGAAGCAGGCACAAATAAGCGACAAACTTTTGCCAGTTCCTGTAGGCGACGAGAAAAGGCCAATTTTACGCTCGTCCAAAGCGCGAGTTATGCTTCGCATTAAATCGACTTGTATTCGATAAGGTTTAAACGGAAAGTTGAATTCATTTTCGCTCGGTTTTTCGCACATTTTTCACCGATTTCATACGATCACCGTTCAAGCTCTTCGTGAACGTTGTCTCCGATTTAAAGCCCGCCAAAAGCTGTTCGCTCGTTGTCGTCGCGACGCGATGCGTCTGTCTGCTTTCGTCTCGCGTTCGCGATTTCGGAGCGCCAAATTTCAAATTTAATTCAGCGACACTTGGCATTTTTGGCGATAGCCGAAATGGTGTGCGATCTCAAACTTACACTTCTTTGACACCGAGTGTAAATCACCTCAAAACAGTGTTTTGAGAACATTTTGTTACTATAAAAAAGCAAAATTCTTACACAGCGCATAAACAATCGAAATTGCGCTAAACAAAGTTTTTGTAAGATTTTTAGCCTAAGAAAAACGAAGGAATTGTTTAAAAGGATGTTGGAGTCAATTAAACTTATACAATAGAATGCTTTTCGCACTGTTTAAATCATTTTTGATCACAAATG